>CM048820.1:13537650-13767743 GCA_026586065.1 Dioscorea zingiberensis | reverse complement strand
CTTCTAGCAAAAGGGAATCGATTTTATCTTTTAAGGTTGATGTGTTCATTCTAGATAACCTGGATTCGAAGAAGCATTCCACATTTTTCTGTTAATTTCCTTCTTTGTGTAAGCTTTTTCTAAAGTTGAGATTGTTTGTTCTGGGTGAATAGTTTTTCAATGGTCAAATTTGAGCATTGTAATGTTGATTGGTTTAGTTGCTGCTCCTCAATGTATTTAGTAGGCTTCATTTATGAAATTCTAGCAGAATTTTTTTAATCTTACCATCTGATTTTTTTTATTTTTTTTTATTTTTTAGTGTATTGGACTTGTATGTAAGCTGGATATAATTTACCTGCCCAGATTAATGAGAACTAAAACATTCAAGAATATATTTTGTATCATTTGGGTTATTGTCCACTTGCTTCGAACGACCATCATTTCCCAGATTTTATTATAAAACTGTTGATTGCAATGTTTTGCCATATCTTAGAAGTAATTTTTTTTTTATCTAAAAGAAAGCAAGGCAACTTTTTTGGTGGTTCCATAAATCAGTAGAGTCCTTCACATGCATTCTTTTGATGTTGGGGCATGCCTTGTTACAAACTTATAATCTTAATGGATTGGGAATGAAATGCTCAAAACCCAAGTTTGACTGTTATATTACTCATAATATGAGTCTAACTTAAATTCTCCTAGCCCAATAATATTTGATATGTAGCAACTTACATTTTTTTTTTTTTTTTTGAATTAGGTGGATAAACCATATTTATTTATGATAGATAGAAGTTCATAGTAGGTGTTACAATCAGCCTTTTGGTAATAAAAGTTTACAAGGAATATAATAGCAAACACGACTCATTGTTGTCCCATCTTTGCTCAGTCCTCTTCCCCTAGCCTCTTGCTCGCACCTTTATCTCTAACCTCTCTCCTGGGTTTCGTCACCGCTGGATCCCTAGGTGTTGTTTATCGAAAGTGTAGGCTTCTTTTGACTATGTTCATTGCCTCCTGCAGCAACTTACATTTGGATTGAGGATTGTTGAGCTCTTTTTTATTGTGGATGAGGCCGGAGGGAAAATCATTCCCGGGGTGGTGACTTTGATTTGAGTAATCCAATTTAGTCTCTATATTGCCACTCTATTTTTAGTTTAAATAGAAGACTTGAGTCAAGTCCTTCATACATGTGTACGATTATTTTGTGATTGATTAGTTGACCATGGAATCTGATGGATTTAACTGGAAGGAACAATATATTATACATGGTGATATTCTATCAGCTCAAACTGGCGTGAAAGGATTTTTTTTAATTTCAAATTGATAATAACTTTGTTGTTTTGTATTGACCATGTTAAAGATTAGTTTGTTTTTCATGTGTGGATTTTGTTTTTGCAAAGGGATGGGTCCTTGGTGGAAACATAGTGTGTGCTTTGGTTGACTATTTTAGATATTTGTATGCAGGTGGATGAAAATTGAATTGATATAAGCTTTTCTCTCAGCTTACTGTAACAGAAAACTTTTTTTTTTGATTTCTATATATATCATGTCGAAGGAGTTTTTGTCTCATCAAAATTTGAACAACTTAGTTATTGAGAGTAGATTCATTTTACTTTCTACTCCCCGAGGTCTTTTTAGGTTTTAATTATTTTTCACTGTCGTCTCATAAATTCATCTGATTCAAACAATTGTTTTAGCATTTTATCATACTTCCATTTAACTATGGTTTTTAAATTCTTGGCAAGAACTTTTTGTTAGTTGTCTACATTTTGAGCTATTTGAATGCCCTTGGTTTATATGTTAAATAGAATTAATCTTAAGTTTCTCCATTTTCTCATAGATTTTTGGTATGCAACCTTAACCTCTCTTTGTAACCCTTGGAATCTGAGTTTGAGACATAGTAACCCAACGCCTTGATGTGAATACACTGAATGTGATTTGTGATTATGAAATAAACAGTTTTGTGTATATACTCCCTTGCTGTAACTAAAAATTGTCTATAGTGCCCAATACAACTTCCAATTGACATTGTTTTTGCTTATTTCTCTTGACTACATTTGCTTATGTGCTTTCACTTAGGTTCTGTTTGTAGAACTTGATTTGGCCAAAAGTTTAGAAGTTAAAAATTTGAACATGTCTAATTTGTGACTAATTAGATGAGACAATAACTTCTCCATTTCCTATTATCCCTTGTTTTCACCTTGCCCCTTAGGTTGCATCTCAGTTCTCATTTTCCTTCTTTCTCTGTTCTCACATTACTCACTTTCGGCTTCGCCCTCGGCTCCGAATTCCCTTGTCCTTGTATAACATTTGCCTTCCTCTTTGAGATCACGGCTGAAGAGTATTCTCCTCTGTCATCTGTTCTGTCATATAGGACATAAGTAGAGGAAGTCTTACTTAAAACCAATTGACAGTGCTACACTAGACCAAAGAAGGTAATCAATAGTTGATATTATTGTTTTTAACAAATTTGAGTCTTCTTGGTGAAGTTCATTGGAGCTCAGCTCCAGAAGTAACCAAAGAACTTACACAAATAAAACAAAAGCTTCCTAGAAACCTATGTATTCCAGCTTTGGCTGTATGGGAAATCCATGATATAAAATTCATTCTCCCGTTGTAGAACTAGCTCTTTCCTTTTTTTTTTCCCTACTTAAATTTTTACCCATTAGCGCTGATTACAGATAGATCTACATCCAATCCATCTATTCACCTCTACAGGTGGTTCATGTCGAAAGCCAGCTGATCTACTGCAGCAGCATTCTTTTTTAGAAATGTGATTTCCTCCTATATCTCTACTGGTAATTGTTGTGCATTGTTAGTCTGTGCTGTCTGTTCTTATCACTTGGATGTTGTGAAGTTCTTGTGATGGCTATTCAACCTGAAAGATACCATCCATCATAAGTGTGGGAGCTGAGTTCATGTAAGGCTTTATTGCTATTTCCTAAATTACACTATCACCTTGTTCTTATGCTGAGATATTGATACCATTCAGGTACCCAGGCACAGGTGAATATGACAAGTTCTTAGGGAAGGTGTATATGAATGTGCAGGTTGTGGGACACCATTGTACAAATCTACCACTAAGTTCAACTCCGGCTGTGGCTGGCGGCTTTCTATGAAGGTTTTCCTGGAGCCATAACTTTCGAACAGTATGTTTCTTTTCTTTACCTAAAATTGATTGTCCTTTTGTTTTATCCCTCAAATCCTAATATCTTTATTCTGCGACGGAGTTTCTTTAGCCTGATCCGGATGGGCGGAGGATTGAAATTACTTGCACAGCTTGCGGGGGGCACTAGGGTCATGTCTTCAAGGGTGAGGGCTTCCAAACTCCACCTGATGAGCGTCATTGTGTCAACAGCATTTCGATCAAGTTTACTCCTGCCTCCAAGTAATGCATGTCTCTGTTTAAGAACTTGTTGTATTGTCTTGGCAAACCTTGGCTCTTCCCTGCGAAAGTATGAGTACTTGTGTGCATACCACTGTTATTTTTATGGATGCTATCCCTCTTTTCTTCCAAGTTTTTTTTTGTTGAAGTATTTACTGATATCGAGATACTTCTATTTCACTTATAAATTCACACCTCTATGCAGGCAGGTTACCTTTGAAATGCTGGATGTTATTTTTGTTTTGTATTTTGCTATTGTTTAGTTATTTTTAGTTACTATGGAAATAAATTAAAAGACAGAAAACTCAGAAAATGGAACATGAAGCATAGGTTTAGTTATTAAAATAATTATTCAAATTTTTGGTGTAATACTGCAATACGTTCCTGTGGTTTCTTGAAAATATCTGCTTTAGTTCCTCTATTATTTTTTTATGCAGGGAGATGTCTATTTTGTTTTGGGAAAAAGTCTCTTAACGTCCGTCAAGCTTTCCGTCTAGATTGTTGATGTGGTTTGTTTTATTAATAAAATAATATTAAAATATTTTAGGAAAATGTTAAACCCCATTTAACAAATAATACAATTAGAATATTTACAACTAAAACAAGTAATTTTAGGGCTAGGGGTTGTTAACTATAATTTTGTAAAATAATTAATTTTTAGTTGTATTGTTTTAGTTGTAAATATTATAATTAATATTATTTGTTATTTTAATAGGCTTTAAACATTTTTTGAAATATTTTAATATTATTTTATTAATAATAAAAACCACATTAACAATCTGGATGGAAAAACTTAAAACAAAAATAGAGAGAGATCTCCTACGGACAAAAAATAATAGAGGGACTAAAGGGGCATTTTCAGTAAACCACAGGGACCATTTAAAGGTATTACACTTCCAAATTTTTCTCATCTATCCAATAATATGCTAACTTAGGAGAAAAAGAGAGTCAAATGTGTTTGAAATTCTATGTTTAATATCCAAATTAGTAAACATATTATATTAGAATCGGTCGCTTTGGTTCATCTATTATAATTTGAGTCGTGGGGATCCTCGACTTTCACGATTGAGACCTCGGGGCTCAAATTATAATAGAAGGGGCCAAAGCCGGTTAATATAATAGAGGACTAATTGGGTATTATAAACCTAAGTCCGTCTCATTTATATTTTTATTAAGGGTCCCGCTTGGATTGACTTGTGAAAAAAAGAGCTTTTCTTGAGTTTGATAAAGGGCTTTTTTATAAGAATTTTTCGAGGAGTAAGTTAAGAGCTTTTTTATTATTTTTGTGTTTGTATATATTAATTCCAAAGTGCTTTTACACTTCTAAAAATTGTTTTGAATGTTTTACTCCCAAAAGGCTTTTTAGTGATAAATTACTAAAATGGACATTGATGAATAATAATATCTAACTAACAACAACAAGAAGAACAATCCACGTTTAATATCAACAATAACTATATTTTTATGAATAATACAAAATCAACTCATATATTTATTAGAAAGTTGATTTGAATAACATCCTTAATTATGATCATCACATTTGGGCCTCTTCATGGATTGGTTGTTGTCAAACAAATAAACTTTTCATTGTCCTCATCTCTGAAGCCTTGTTATCTTTTCTTGGAATTGGTTGATATCTTCTGCAACATTTGATTTGAACTCAAATATGATACTTAATTTGATTGGGACTATATTAATTAGTCCAAATTTAAAAAAGGGTTAACCTTATTCTAATTAGGTCACATAAAGAAAATAAATCCAACAAATAAATATCTCATAAGCCTCACATGATGTTAGGTTAGATTTAGGAACTTATTTTTTAATTTGCATAAGGGTATTTTCCTAATTGAAAAATCCCAAAACTCTTTCTCAAAATGACTTTTTTTTTGCAGAAGCTTCAACCAACAACTTATGAGAAAAAGCTATTTTCTAGTTTTTTTTTGACTTCTCCTTCTCGGAAAGAAACTCGTCAAACACATATAAAACCCACGAGAAGTCCTTAACTTATAAAAAAGTTATTTTTAAACTTCGGGAAGTCAATCTAAGCTGAGCCCTAAATATTAAATGATTTGGTTGATCATAAAAGTCCATTAATATCCAATTTAGTCCCTCTATTATCTAGAGCAGGTCGCTTTTGGTCCCTTTATTATAATTTGATCTTTTTTATCACTATACTTTCACAATTGAAAAATTTGATCCTTCCATATGTTATAATTTGAGCTTGAAATTTTTCAATCGTAAAAGTATAGGGACGAAAGGATCAAATTATAATAGAAGACCGAAAGGGCTTGATTTAATATAATAGATGGACTAAATGAAATATTACCTAGTTTTTATACCTTGTTGTGCTAAGCACATGTATACCATGAAGTTTTTAAGTGGTTTATTTTTCAAAACAAAACAATTAAGTGGATGTTAATGACTATTTTGCCCCACGTTAGTAATCTTGGATTTGCATCCATTTTTTCCTCTAAAAGCAGGACCTTGGTGTGCTAAGCGTTTTCTCCAAGGAAACATGATTTATCTCTCTAAATCAAAGCGAAAATTGAAGCCATCGGTCTCTCATGGCAATCTATCCTCACGACCTTGGCGTCCTTTTCCCCTTCTTTGTCCTCGTCCATTTGGTTCGGCCGCGTGCTTTTGTAAACACCCTCTTGACAATTGGATGAAAATAACACGGCCTCTCTTTGTTTGGGGGTAATGTGAAAAGCATTATAGCATTTGGGATGTGAGAATAAGTTAGTAATCCATATTATTAATTTATGCCACATTACCACAAAGATGGTAATCGAGAAAGACACAAAAGTAGGCATCTTTACGGTTATCAAAGTTGATGGTAATGTGGATTCTCATTTTGCCTACAATCTTTTCCCATTATTATCATTAAACCAATTATTAAATTTATTATTATTATTATTATTTGATATTTGATCAAAATTTTAGATACAAGGGTATTTAGGGAAAATATGCCATAGTTATTTAATTAGTTTTAATCCTAAAACTTAATTTTAATTTTAATTTAAATTTGCTCAAAATTTTATATATATAAGGGTATTTTGGAAAATTTGGAACATTACCAGAGTTGATTACCATGACTAACCAAACATGAATTAAACATGATTATCATATATTACCACAACATTACGGGCATATAGCATTCCCGACTTCATTCTCGGGCATATCACATTACCATGGTAATATCTCATATCTCGAACCAAACAACCCACGAAGGGAATGGTAAAAGCGCATATGAACCCATTGGCCTTTGCACCTTCCCACTTATTCCATCATCCATCTACAACCATACGATCAATGGTAGGCTCTCCACCTCAACATGCGACCTCTAAAACCTCTCACCCCTCCTTTACCCACTTATCTCTAAATCCAAGGCCTCCATCTGTGTGAACACCACGATGGGTTGGAAGTCCTTGGTCTCAAAACTATCCCCACGCCCCTAGCGGTGGCAAAAATAAAAATAAACAATTGAACTAACATAATAATGAATTGTTGGTTTGTATAATAAACACTTGGGCCACATGTTTGGATGACTTCTAGAGTCATGGTTTAGTAATGTATGCTTTATGGTATGGTATTATTAATAACTTATTTATGTTTATTTTGATGGTATGGTATGATTAGAAATAATAAAATAACCAAGAGTACCCTCGAATACAAATTAATGTGAAATTATATTAAATGCAATGATTTAAGATCTAAAAATTTAATTCATTTAAAGTATAAAAAATTCTTATAAAAATCTTACAAAATATACATCAAATTTTTACTCATTAATTTAAAATTGACAAAATTATAATAAAAATTAATACATAAAAATTATTAGGTATATTTTCGATAATTATGACTTTTGTTGGGTGGAGATTAGAATTGTGCTTCTTGATTGGTGGAGAGAAGAGGGGACTGAAGTAAACTTGGTATTTACAAAAACAATTAGAGATATTTTCGACAGAAAAAATTTAGAACCATGGAAAACCACCAAATCGGTGGTTCGGAAAATTCTTCAAAAGTGGTAGTTTTCAAACCATCAAAAAACCATGGAAAACTATACCATACTGAATGGAAGTGAAAACAAACGAAGAAGTAAACCATATCATATATTATGAAACCATAGGAAACCATGAAACAAACAAGGCCTTAGATGTATGAAATTGTTAAGCCTTCTGAGGTAATCGTTTATTATACTGGCCAACTACTTACTTTTTAGTTCCAAAACATATTTATGCGAGTCTAAATATTTTGTAGCATTGTGCATTGACAGGAATTTAGTAAAAGTTCCATTGCTAAATGGTACCAATTCATCGAATGAAAGGAGGCTACAATGTTTCAATTGGGCTTAACCGATTTGGATATGTGCTTCCAAGTAACAACTCCAGTTGCACCTACAAATGGAAGCATAGCTGAGGAAATGGCTTTCTATGAAAAATTGGAAGGATCGATAGACTATCTCTTTCATTCCTATTGTCACATGTGCCTAAGGACATTAGAGGGGTGAGTATCTTGAGTGGAGTCTTGTACTATACCCGTACATCATTTTGAGCATTGAACTTCCAATTTGTATAATTTTGGTTTACTCAACTTGATTTTACTTCAGGAAAAGATGCTTGAGAGGATTCGGCATAATTTCACCATTTGGACTTATCCATGTGGCGAACTTACTGCCACATGGACTATTAAAAAAGGCATCTCAGAAGCATCTTCTCCGAAGTGATGAGTTTTTCATACATTTCCGCAATTTGGAATTTGAAGTTTTGTGGAAGCGAGGGAAAAATGAGTTCTTTTCTAAAATTTGATTTTTCATTGACATGGCGTGTATGGCCTTGTATGACTTAGCGATAGAAGTTCACCACATGGACAAGTCCGACAAGAAATTACACCGGAATCCTCTTGGTACCCTCCCGGTGAAATAAAATCGAAGTTGAGTAACCAACATGATACAAATTGAAATTGATTACTTTCAAAATGATACATGGAATTACTGATTCGATTACTTACTCGAAGATACTATCCAGGACATTAGGGGTCTTGTGACTCCACAGGACCAAAGGCGGCGGTGTATTTGGATATGATAAAGAAATAGTTTGTTGGGTCTAATAAAAATAGCGGCGGTGCCCTAAGTCAAAAGTTTACCTCTATGAAATACAATGGAAAAGGAAACCTCAGAGAATACATCATGACAATAAGGGTCCTATCAGGAAAATTGAATGACATGAAATCACTATCTTTGATTCACTTTTGGTTCACCTAGTCCTACAATCACTACCAATGGAGTATAACCTTTTTAAGGTTTCCTATAACACACATAAAAGATGAATAGTCAATAAATGAACTATTGGCTAAGTGTGTGCAGGAAGAAAAAAGGTTGGCTGGTGAAAAGACAAACCTAGTGAATATGGCATCTCTGAGGTCTAGAAAACATATAGCAAAATCAAAGAAAGCTCAAAAAGGAATGTTGAAAAAGAAGAACCATAGAGAGTGGTTTGAAAAGCCCATAAAGAAAATGAAGTTATTTGTTTTACACTTAAGATGACTACGCATTTGAAGAAAGAATGAAAGATAAAATAAGTGGTTGGAGAAAAGAATTTTGGTAACATAATTTTACGTAACTTGTCATGTATCAAATCTTGTTTTGGTTCCTAATTCTAGTTGGTGGATTGATTGAGGTGCCACTTTGCACACATATCCACTTTCATTGTAAGGGATTCTGAGCAAAAGACCTCTAACTAAATGTAGAAAATTTCATTGTATGAGAAATGGATACGTTAAGCATGTAAAAGTCAATGGGAGATTGCTTGGGATTACATTGGCATTTGGAGAATTTTGCTTTTAAGAGATGTTCTTTTTATATTCCATCTTTTGAGGAGGAACTTAGTATTTGTTTTAAAATTAGTTAAAGGCGGTTAAAGTATTTTATTTAGTGATTCAAGAATGTCTATAATAAGGAGCTCTATTTCATTTGGGCTGCTACTATTGTTGATGGTTTATTTCAATTAAATGTCTCTTCTTATTTAATTCAACATGAATTTTCTCTAGTTGGTAATAAAAGGAATAGAATTGGGAATGATTCTAGCATGTTATGGCACAAAAGGTTGGGACATATATCCCAAAAGAGGGTGGATAGATTGGTGAAAAATGGTCATTAGATTTCAACGATTTTGAAAGTTGTGTTGATTACATATAGGCAAAGCAGACTAACACATATAAAAAAAATGCCATAAAATACAAGAATACACTAGATTTGATATACAGTGCTGTATGTGGCCTTTTTATCCTATGTTTTATAGGGCATAAGTATTTTGTCACCTTTATTGATGATTTTTCACAGTACATATATCTTTTATCTCATTCATGAAAAGTTTGAAGTCTATCAAGTTTTTAAAGACTTCCAAGTTGGAGGTAGAGAAACAATTAGGAAAGCCGATTATGTCTGTAAGATCATATATAGGTGGCGAATACTATAGTAGGCATATTGAGATGGGTAAGAGACCACTAGCGCAGTTTCTTAAAGAACATGGCATAGTTCCTTGAGTACATAATAATATAGGCAAACCCTAATATGAATGGGGTTCTTTGAAAGAAGAAATAGAAAGTATAAGGAAATGGTGAGGTTATGATGAGTTATTGAGCCTTACGGTGTTATTGTGGAGTGAGGCTTTAAAGATAGGCTGTGCATATTCTAAGCGAGGTTCCTACTAAATCCATAGAAAACTCCTTATGAGTTATGGAAGTAGGAAACCCTCTTTGGATTACATAGACATCTAGGCACTGTCAACAAAAGCTAAAATCTATAATCCACTAGAGCGGTCATTAGATTGAGAACAACTAGTGGCTACTTCATTTGGTTATTGAGAGAAAGTAGAGGCTATAGATTTTCTTTGTCCAACTCCTTACCATGAGTATAGTAGGGCTGATAGAGCTACTTTCTTAGAAGATGTTTATGTTAGTGGGAGTGTCTTTAGGGATTTTGTTTTTGAGGAGTCACAAGATGATGTTGAAAATTCTTATCAAGACCCTAAGGATAACCATGTTACACTTGATGAAGAAACTCAGGTGTATTTGCCAATTGTTGTTCTTGCTAATAACAATCTGGAGGCTACAATACTAACTCAAGAGAAACAACATGAACAACTATATCAAGAATCGATTGATAATCCACCCATTGTGGAGGGTCAAGAAAATCAAGAGGTTGACCCGAGGTGATCTATTAGACAGAGAAAATCTGTTATTTCTTCAGACTATGTAGTGTATTTAGCCGGTGAAGATATGAAATAAGAGGTTAATGATCCATTGATATTTTCAGAAGCCATTAATAGTAAGAATTCCAACAATTGGTTGCAAGCCAAAAAACAGATGCTTGACTCTTTGAATAGCAACCAAGTATGGGAACTTGTTGACTTACCTTATGGAAAGCAATTACTTGGTTGTAAGTGGGTCTTCAAGACCAAAAGGGATTTCTATGAACAAATTCGGCAAGTATAAGGCAGAACTTGTGGGAAAGGGATTCACACAAAGGGAGGGTATTGACTATTATGAGACTCGATCTCCAATTTCATCTAATGACTCATTTAGAACAGTCATGGTCTTGGTAGCTCATTTTGATTTAGATCTATATCAAATGGATGTGAAAACAACCTTTTTGAATGGTGAGTTAAATGATGAGGTGTACATGCAACAACCTCATGGTTTTGAAGTTAAAGGAAAAGAACATATGGTATGCAAATTAAAGAAATCAATATCTTGTCTTAAGCAAGCTTCAGGGCGGTGGAACTTCAAATTCAATGAAGTAATCAAATCCTTTGTGTTTAAAGAAAACATTTTTTATCAATGTATATACCTAGAGGAAAGTGAGAGCGGATGGATTTTGCTTGTCTTATATGTGGACGATATTCTGCTTGCAAGCTCCAACATTAGTTTATTAAGGAAGGCTAAATATTTCCATCTCATAACTTTGATATAAAATATCTTGGTGAAGCTCATTATGTTATTAGAATAGAGATTCATTGTAATAGATTACTATGCATGCTTGGGTTGTCATATAGATCATACATATCAAATTTGTTAAGAAGATATGGGATGGAAAATTACTCTCGCAATGCACCCATTGTCATCAAAGGAGACAAATTAAGAAACTTGCGGTGTCCTAAGGCGAGTTGGAGAGAAACAAGCAATGAAGAACATACCATATGCATCCAACAATAAGAAGCCTTAACTATGCACAATCTTGTACCCAATCGGATATTACATTTGCTATTGGCTTATTGTTTAGATTTCAAAGCAATCTAGGAGTAGCACATTGGCAAATTTGCAAGGAAGGTTATCAAATATATACAAGGAACAAAGGATCTCATGCTCACATATATAAGATTAGATCAACTAAAGGTTGTGGGATTCTCGGACTCAAATTATGAGGATATCTTGATAGGCTAGAAGCCCATACGGTCATATTTTTCTACTAGTTGGAGGGTCATTTCTTGGTCGATTACTAAGCAAAAGGCAGGTTGTTGCTTTCACTATGGAATTTGAATATATAGCATGTTTTACAACATCAATACAAGGCTATACGGTTTTGTAACACCCTATCCCAACACGAGAGAGAATGTCACACCAACTGGGCCGGGGGTGCACCCAGCCCATAAGCTGTGTAATTTAAACATGATAATCATGGTTTTCAAACTAATAAAAATGATTATTAACTAAGCGATTAAAATCTTATATATAGAATACAATCTTGCAGGCGGTCTACAATTTTATACATTAAGTAGGGATAGACTATCCTCTTACGCTAAGTCATAGCCATCTCTTTGGAATACACAATCTAGATCTACTGCACATTTCACTTGAGTGAGAATCACTATACAAAGAAATACAAGGGGTGAGCGATATTTAAAACATGGAAAACGACATGTTGATCATAAATAAAACCATGGCAATGTTCCATGAAAACATATGACATGCTCTTAATTAGTTCTTTAATCTTTATATCAGAACGGGAATTGATTTCCACATATGTTTTGGCTGACCGTATCATGCTAGTAGCCTTCTTGGTTGGACCGTATCAACAACCGTGGAGGTGACAAGCTATGGAAACAAATCCTCGTCTGTGGAAAATAAATTCCACAAATGTCTTGGTGGCCAAGTATCAAGCCGGTAGCCTTCTAGAGTTGGACCGTATCAACAACCGTGGAGGTGACAAACTATGGAATTAATCATCATCTTCTATCATATTAGTGTCATCTACACTTCTACTCTCATACAGCGGCACCAGAGTGGAATAAACCAACACTCAATATCTCTCCGGTTGAAGCAACTCATCGACCGTGAGCTATAAGAGTATATCACATTATACTAAGCACTTTCGAAGAGTCACGGGAAGAGGGTTTTGCTTTCTTGAATTCAGAAGGGTTTGAAAACGGATAGTTGGACGAGTACAAATTAGAATCATATAAAACCACCCCTTCCCTACCTAGTACCGTACTCTCTAGCTCTATCGTAGAGCCACGTCTGGCGCAGGTATGTATTCGAGTATGATGCGATGCACTAATATGTTTATTATGGCACTTTCTAGAATGTGTAAACGTTTTCGCATGCTTTTCATAAACATAGTTTCCATCTCTAAAATAAATCGACATGTCATGCTTGAAAAGCGAAAATCATTTCATGAAGAGAATTGATTTCATAACATGAATTCTCCAAATATCAATACGATAAAAATATAAATGAAATCACGATGCTTTCTGGTTGTGTTCCTTCACACCATTCCGGTATAGTGTAATCACTCACACTGTAGTCCTTACGTTATTTAAACTTGACGGATCCTCCCATGTGATTCTCTATTAGCCTCGTCCTATACAAGTATAAGAATGCAATTAACATACTTGCATTTTATTCTAGAGGGTCTTTCCTCCTTTATTTCTAGTAATCATAATCTGAGTTGTGAATACGGGAACCGCATTCTTAACTCGTATTCTACTTGATCTCGTTAAAATACGATATACTCATTAATTTATCTATGCATGATTCTTAATTAAGATCGAATACATGTTTCAAAATTTCATAAGAATATGGAAACCGTATACTTATCTTATACTCTAGTTAGACTCGTTAGAGTACGATAGTTCCCTTAAGCTAAGTACAGTTTATTTTAAAATGTGAAACTGTTAATTAAGGGATTTAACTTTTCTCCTACTTAATCTCAATTTAAGAATTCTAACATGCTCCTAAAAGGTGATTAAGTGTTTATCATGATCTTCGTATTTCTATAGAATTAAAACACAGTCTTGCTTCAATCATCTTATCTCTATCTAAAAGCTTCTAACATGCTCTTAAATAATACTTAACTACTATACTTAATCATGAAGCATTTACCAAATATGTTTGACAAAATTGCGGCACAGTCCCCTTTATTTTTAGGGCTCCGAAATTTATACAAACATTCATGCATTCCAATATCCAATATCTTGGATTCATACAGCTTTTCACCTTAATAGATCTTTTCTAGTAGAGTACACCTCTACAACTTAATACTTGCTCTAATAATTAGTTAACAATTACACAAGCATTTCGTCAATTAAACACACAATATACTCATCCAACACTAATTATCCACCACTGTCAACTAAGCGTGGTGAGCCCGCGTTCTTGCGGCGTTTGAACCAAGCTAGAGCTCTTGTCCTTGGCCCCGGAGGTTGAGTAAATCCGGATCTTAGGCGAGAGATGAAGCAAGGGGCTTTGAGACGGAGTTCCAAATGGTGCGACAATAGGTATGACGGCCAAATTTCTGGAGGCTGGCGTGGAGCATTGGCGAAGGAGGTCGGACACAATGTCGACCCGGTGGTGGCTGTAGCGCATGAGAGGACAGTGCGGGCTTTTGCAAGCCGTGGCGTGAGGCTAACCGGCAAACTAGGGCAATTTGGAAGCGGCTGCAAGAAGAGGGGCTTAAGCGGGGGCCGGGCTTCGCATGGAGGTTAAGCGTCGAGGCGCGATCGTCGAGGCGGTAAGGATGGTGGCGGCGTGGATGCTGCTTGAGGCGAGGAGGGAGATGGAGCAAAGAGAAAAAGGGGGGGCTAAGCCTCTTCTCTTTAATGAAAATCAAGAAAGAGAGAGAGAGAGAGATGAGAGAGATTTAATTTCTCTCTCTCTCTCCTCTCATCTCTTTACTTATAACATAAGATAAATTCTAATTTATTTTTATTTTATTTCCTTATTGTATTTAATCCAATAGATTAACTTATTATTATTTTTATTTATTTATTTATTTATTTATTATTATTATTATTATTATTATTATTATTATTTAAATAAAAGCCTAATAATTTAACTTTTCACCCTAGCTTTTGTCACATGCTCATTTAATCAAAAATTATTTTCTTCATTAACACCCATTCCACTAAGCTACAATAATTTAATTATTTGCTTAATTTCATCTTCCCATTAATCTCATTAACTATTCACAAATTATCGGGCAATCTATTATGAAAAATTCAAATGGTTACTATGTTCCCAAAAATTTAAACGATAACTACTAAAGAAAATCCGGGGCGTTACATGGTTGAACAATTTTATCAAAAATTTGAGAGTTGTAGACTCTATCGAGAGGATATATTGTGATAATGATACAACAATAAAATTCTCTAACAACAATAAAAACTCCACGGCATGCAAATACATGGAGATAAATTACTTAATTGTGAAAGAGTGGATTAGAGATCATTTGGTGTCTGTTGAACATATTAGAATTGGAGAAATGATAGTTGACCCTCTTACGAAGGTACTTCCACCCGGGACATATAGACAACATGTGCTTAATATGGGTTCCGTGGCTGAACGGTATGTGGGTTCCGTGCCTTCGACCCGGTCTCGGGTTCGAAGTGATCTTGGGGAATTCTGGCGTTCCTGTTGGGCCTTTGTGTTTGCAAGGCACATTTGCACCTTTCTCGCTTTCTTGAAGTCGAACCGGGGCGTTTCCGTCCTTTGGTTCTTAACTAGTAGGCTGACTAGCCACCCGCTCTTCGTCCAAAAAACATGTGCTTAATATGGTTCTACTTTCGGTTATTTTGATGATTTTTCAATGTATGATTTTTGTATCACATTTGGTTTATGATCTTTGTTTGTAGTTTGTTTAAAGTTTTCTTATGAACTACTTTTACGTCATTAAATGGAAATTAAGGAATAAACAATTGTCATGACATTTGTATAAGTTTATTCAATTAATATAATTTGCTATATAAAGTGTTTGATTGTAACTTCAATCTTAGATACCTTAATGCATGGAAGGGACATATATTCATGTGTAATGTACTACCACCATGATTAGTGCCTTTGAGGGTTGTTATAATCAAATGAAGGTTAATATGTTTTGGTAAACAATAGGATGTGACCACTCCATATTAAGATATCTAGCATTCAATAAGTTAGTCAAGTCAAGTGGGAGATTGTTGGACCCGATGTCCCAATTTCCAATCTAATGTGAATAAACTAACTTGGTAAAGGCTAGACCTATTGTGTAATACATTATGTGGCACATGAGGAACATTGTAATACGGTTATGGGGTATGTTACATAAGGAACCACTTGGGCCTTTTCAACACAACGTTACAAGAGGAACTTGTTCAGTTCTCTCCCCTCTGGTTTTTAAGGAGAGAAGAAGGCTCATCCAATTGGAGTGAGGTGACACTTGTGAGGATACTTTTCTGCTACACAACATCAATGGCATCCTGTAAGTTTTGTTTTTAAAGTTTTATTATTAAGAACAACAATTGATCATCTTCCTTTTAAAAAAAGTGTTGTTTTTTTTTATCACATTTGGTCCAAATTATAAACAGTTAGATAAAACAATTCATCCAATCCAACTATTTAGATTTACTACCTATTGTTGTGCCTTTTCATGCTAAAATTATAAAATTTGTGCTGTTGACTCCAATAATGAGGCGCCATATTGGATCAGGAACCTTTGTGATACGATGGTGATGTGTTATGCTCACCCGCAAAGTGCACAGGGTCGCTCAAGTAGTAGAGTACCCTGAAAGTAGGCTAGTCGAATCCACAGGGACCGGCAGAGCTAGTACTAATTTATCCCCTATTATCTAGCCTAAACTATGTTGGTGGTTTTGTGATCCTAAATATGTAATCTAAATAAGAACTAAAACTAAAGTGAACACTTGGCAAATAAAAGGTTATTAGTCAAAAGAACATGGAACCCCAGATCTCTATCCCCTAAGAATCCCTTCTTGACTAGTTTCCTAATACTGACCATCTAATTGATATATTCTTGGACCGTGAGGAACCCTAAATTAGTTTGACCCCAATCTCTCGTGCAGCCAAACCCTAGTCCCATACAATGACATCGTCGTACGACTACATTATCATTAGTATTAGTGTTTTGTGGTTCCTACTATTAGGTTTTACCCTAATCAAGAGAGTGTGTTGTGTAATCACCGCGACACCCGATCTCTCAGCGTGCACGCACTCCCTATCATCTTTGCCCAGATCTTGCTTGACCGAGATTTCTCTTCATGCATTAAGCAACTACAAATATGTGATCGGCGCTTTCGCACTAACAAACCATAAGCATTAAGCGCACATAGACGATTCACATGAATAATAAAAAAGAAAAGCCTAATATTAAAAAGAAAGGAAAAGAAAAACCTATAGAGAAGCATGCACACCATGCGAGTTAAAACTATAGTGTTGTACGATTTATAGCCTTGATAGTATCTAATGAGCTAATGACCCAGGTTCTACGATTGTGGAAATCAGTGGTCTGTCTTTTTGGTATAATTTCTATCTTCTTTGAAGATTAATTTATGTTTGCATTCTTGGTGAAGTTGCCTCTACAGTCAATGAAAATTAGGGTTTATTCTATTAGTAATTTGATAATTTAGTAATTTTTAAATAAAACTTAATTTTTTTTTACTTTTGATAATTCTCTAATAATTCCATTGTTGTTTGTAAGAATAACATTTACCCTTCATCTCCGTGTGGTTTGAAGGAAAGAGAATTATTGTTATTTACTTAAAAACAAGGAAAATCATTTACCTTATTGTCTTTCCACTTACCTAAATTTTCCTTAAAGTAATGCTATATCTACAAAACAGTTTAATCAACAAATCACTTGCCTTCAACAGGTAAATCTATTTGGTGCCTATTCTTCATTCAATCCAACAATCCCAAATTTTGGATGTTCGGAGACGTTTGTTTAGGGTCTCAATGAAAACTTCTAACTGCCACACATTGTAAAATCATTAAATCTCAATAAAACCCCTCCCATCCACAACTCACAATACTTCCTTTCATATGCCCTTGAAATTATTTTACATATCACAAAAAGAAAGGCAAATGCATAGTGACACCAACATCTTCAGAAATCTTCAACTGAAGAAAGAAAGATTCAGTACTTAAGTTTGTTCTCATTTTATACAACACATATCAAGTCAATGGCATTCAGCAAAATACAATACTACATGCATGCCCATACTACCATAAAGTTGCTCCTCACTTTATTGTCATCACAACTTCCTCGATTCAGAAAAGATACTCTTCCATGTTATGCTTGAATGCACTAATGTAAGCGGAATTACCAAAAGACATTCTCTTGCACATCACCAGCGTGTCCAGAAGATTAAGAGACCATCAAAGTTATATACAAGTGAACTACATACAACAAAGAGCATACCTATTCCAAATCAGGGATGCTGGCAAAAGACCACAGGTCTTACTCCCACAATTGTTGCAAGACCATCTTCAGTCAGCCTGTTCATCCTAACAACCATCAGAATATAAGAGTTAGAGTCACTACCCTGAAATAACATTTCTAGCATCTCCCAAAGAGAGCAAAATGATGAAGAAAGTTTGAGCTTAAATGATCAATTTATCTAGACAAAATACAGAAGGCTTGGAAGCATTCAACTATTCTCACCATTACTCTATGCATAGTTAATTGTAAGTCATGAATAGAGTACTATTTCATAAATTATGCATGTTTCTACTATAGGAAGGTCCTTGATTGAAATCTGTGTTGATTATTATTATTATTTTTTTACCCTACATCAATTTTCCATCACTCCCGCATCAATTGGTGATACGGAGCTCAAGTTCATGGCTCACCACCGATGTATCGACCACCCTTAGTCAATAGATTCCCCCCGGGTTCTCATACACAAGGAGAATTCCAACATGGCACCTAAAAATGCACTGCAGACATAACCATTAGATCACAACATATCTTCAACACAATTAAAGGGCATACAAAACACTTAATGATGTTGACAAATTTTATACTAGAATCATAACGACATGAGGAAGCCAAACATTGACATAAGAATCTCAATAGCATAATGAGGAAAAAACACATCACTATCAAGAAAATATGATTGTATAGATCAATTGTTAGCACAATTGTCTTCCAACAATCACTCACCAAATTTCTTGTGGTAAACCCTCTCCTAGCCATGCATATTTCTTACATAGATATCTTGTTTAAGCAACAAACAAAGGTGTAAACAGAAAAAAGTCAAAAACTAATAACCTCAATATCAGTCAAAGAGAGGTGATAGTGATTGATTCACTACTAAATCAAAATAAGACTTATGTCTGAATTAACTAAATACCATGGCTTAGATTGTTCCGAGAAATGAGAAGAAACAAAATTCACTAAAGTATGGCAATAGAAACATACTATTTCTTAGCACAGTGTGTGTTGGAGATGGAGCAACACTAGCAGGGCTTCGTTCAGTGGAAGAGTCAAGGGGGCATGGCTGCATTTTGGGTAACTTTCCTTTATCTGGATGGCAAATATCTGATCCTTGGAGAGCATTTTTTTCGTCGTTTCCTTTGTCTAAAATTTCTTGAGAAGATATGTTGCTGATTTTATTAGGTACATCTATTGTCTCGGTACCTGACTGATAAAATTTAAGGAGAAATTTAAGATTATGACGTCCCAAGCATAATTGCAGCTAAAGAAAATATACTTGAAACAAATGAGTTTTGAGCTAAATTACACACGTCTTTGATGTGTACAGCTATGATGGTAATATCATCTATCCGATTTTCATGCTCTAACCATAACCTATGGGATTCCACAACAATAGCTGAACATGCATCCTGTGAATCTATAAACCTCGCAACCTGAAATAAAAGAAAGAACCTTGTGACAGATGCAACGTATGATATTATAAAACCAGAAAAATTGCAACATCGATCCAACAGTTCTGTTTGGTAAATTAAATATAGAAATACTTGAAATTTTTTGAGCCAAATTAAGAGCAGTAAGTACGTACTTAGTGAATCCAACTTTATATTCAAGGCTTTGCTCGGAACACAATAGCTCAAGTAACTTTAATTGATGTGTTATGGAATATGTTTGACAAATAAATGAGCAAAAAATACTTCTCCATGCTCATGAACGAGTATACCCTTTGAACATTCTTCTTTGCCCTCACTGACAAAAGGCTAGTCAAGTTCAATTTGAGGCAGTAGAAAGAGGTACAAGATCCCCATCAAAATAGTTAGATCAACAGCAAACAGAAAAGATCAAGTTGCCAAAGAGCAAGTCAAAAGAACTTGACTGCATGTTTCTTCCTTGTTAGCCTTAGCCAAAATATGTTACATACGACTTCAGTACGCCAATCCCTATAATGTTTTTTGGGGAAATTTCAAAAAACTACCTTGTGGTTTGCCACTTTCTCAATTCGGTCCTTGTGGTTCAAAATTGAACCACAAAGACCCTGTGGTTTGCCCGTTTATCACTTTAGTACCCTGTAACACTGTGCATTCAAGGTCGCGTCTCGTTTGGCCCCCTAGAGCATGTTTGAAGGATTTCCAACCGTATGGATGGGAAGATCATCGAAAAATAAGCTAGCCTGTCAATTTTCATACAATTTGGTAACCGTTTGGTCCTCCCACTTAACGGTTGAAATTCAAGACCGTTCAGATTCCTATAAAATAAGAACCGTTAAGATGAAGACCCTACAAGTTCCCAAATTGTATGAAAATTGGCAGGCTAGCTTATTTTTCGATGATCTTCCCATCCATATGATTGGAAATCCTTCAAACATGCTATAGGCAAACAGCGACTTGTGCATGTTATAAGTACTAAAAGTGATAAATGAACAAACCAGTGTCTTTGGTTCGATTTTTGAACCACAAGTGAGAAGTAACAAACTCACGTGAAATTTTCCCATATTTTCTGCTGCAATGATACTTGATATGTCAAAACCTCGACAAGCGATGCACCAGCAATGTAGGTCCTAGCACGCTAAGTATCTTAGTTGGTGATAACCACCAAGAAGGAATTAGTTCTTTGTCTTGGTATGCGTTAGAAGTTTGGGTTAAGGTCAGGTCTTTCATTCTAAGACAAAAGTGTGTTCTTCCAACTCTTTTGGATGCCATGTCAGTGGGAACCTTATTCACAGAAGATTGAACTCTTTTGTCCTACAACCTTTAAAACTTAGAATGAAGTGCAAGTTACTTCTGGTTTCTACGATATTTGTTAAAATTAATCATGGAAAGTAAGCAGAGAGAGGAAAATTTTGAGAGCAAAGAAAGCAAATGGAAGAAAGAATAGAGAGGAAACAAGGGAGCAAAATAAGCTCTAAATGAGGCTCTTCTTCTTATCTTTACAATCTGATTTTTACAAGCTATATATAGAACTGAAACAAGGTTGGTGAAGTGGTATGAAATGGTTGAGTCAAGGATTGTGTTCCAGCCTCTATCTACACATATTTCAACAATTGCTGCAATGGCTACTGTTCCTGGGCTGCAAGTTGTTGTTCCTGCAATCTGTTTTCAACATTGACTACAGTGGCTGCAGGTTGCTGTTCCTGAGCTGCAGCATGTCTTCACACATAGCTTCAAGTTTCAACACTCCCCCTCAAGTTGGAGAGTGGATGTCATGAACTCCCAACTTGGAACGTAATGTTACAAATTGATCTTTGCCCAATACCTTTGTAAACACATCTGCTAATTGTGAGCGAGTAGAAACATATAAAGGACGAATCATTCCAGCTTGCAATTTCTCTCGTACAATATGACAATCAATTTCAATGTGCTTTGTACGTTCATGAAAAAGCAGTTCTTTGAAATATGCAGTCTTAGCTTGATTATCACAAAATAGTGGTGTCGGAGCATTTTGTGGTACTTTTAAATCTTGTAATATGTAGTGCAACCAAGTTAGTTCCAAACATGTGTTTGCCATGGCTCGATACTCGGCTTCTGCAGATGATCTAGAAACATTGGTTTGTTTCTTAGATTTCCATGATATGATAGAATCACCAAGAATGATACAATACCCGTAATGGCGATCTTCTTGTGGTAGGACATCACACTTGTCCGAATCCTGATAAGCTTTTAAGACAAGATTATTACTAGAAGAAAAGAATAAACCTTGACCAGGAGTTCCTTTAGTGTATCTGAGAACTCGAAGTGCAGCATGCCAATGAGAATTCGAGGTTCGTGCATGAACTGGCTCAATGTTCGAATGGAGTAGGCAATGTCAGGCCTTGTGACGGTGAGGTAAATCAACCTGCCAAGCAATCTTCTGTATTTTGTTGGATCGTTCAGCAATTCGCCTTCTGTGGTGGTAAGTTTCAAATTTTGTTCCATTGGAAATTCTACTTTGGGCGTCTTGTAGAAGTCCAGGAGTCTTCCAAGATGTCTAGGGCATATTTTCTTTGAGACATGAAGATACCTTTCTTGGAACGAGAGAATTCAATGCCTAAAAAATATTTCAAGTTTCCAAGATCTTTGATACGGAACCTTTTGAGGAGAAATCTTTTGAGATGTTCCATTTCTTGCAAATCGTTGCCTGTGAGAAGTATGTCATCAACATAGATAAGAATAGCAATGAATGAACTACCTCGAATTTTGGTAAAAAGAGAATAATCTGCTTTGGACTGTTGGTAACCAGCTTGTTGAATGGTATCTGAAAAGGTGGAAAACCAATTCCTCGAAGCTTGTTTGAGACCATAAAGAGATTTGTTGAGCCGACATACAATATTCTCCCCCTGTCGGTGAAGACCGGGCGGTGGCGTCAAGTAGACTAATTCATTTAGGTCGCCGTGGAGGAAAGCATTTTGCACATCGAGCTGATAAAGGTGCCAATTCACGGGGAAGCGACAGCGGTGAGGAGGCATCTAAGTGTGGTTAATTTTGGATTGGAGAAAAGGTCTCAGTATAGTCAACACCTTCAACTTGAGTGTAGCCTTTAGCGACAAGGCGTGCTTTGTATCGCTCGATAGTGCCATCAGATTTGTATTTGATCTTATAAACCCATTTGCAACCGATGGGCTTATGGCTAGCAGGGAGAGGAACCAAACTCCAGGTTTGTTTTGTTGTAATGCTTCTAATTCTGTATGCATTGCTTGTTGCCAATGGGGATCAAGGATAGCTTGAGCATATGATTGAGGCTCAGTGTGAACTGTAATGTTAGCTAAAAGGAACAATAGGCAGAAGAAATACGAGAGTATGAGAGAAACTTGGAAAGAGGGTATCGAGTACCTGATGTAGAACTGGATAGCAAGGTTGATTGATTGGCTTGTGCAAGTATGTAGTCTTTATGCCATACCGGAGGTTTCTTCTGGCGAGTGGATTGTCTTATGGGTTGTAAAGGAGATGATGAAGGATTGGAAGTGTCAAACGGGGGTGATTCATTTGGGGACAATGGAGAATGACCATCACAGAGTGCGGAAGAGGAGAGGTTGGTGGAGGAGGGTGGAAGGAGATGTGTTAGGTGAATCGGGAGATAAAAAGGAGGAGATGGCAAAGTGTAATCCCAATTTTGTTGTGGATGAGATAGAACTGATTCAGGATTGTCAGTGGATGAGAGTGAAGGAAAAGTAGTTTCATGAAATTTGACATCACGACTGACAAAGAAAGAACCAGTTTTTAGATTGTAAAGTTTGTAGCCTTTTTGACCAATGGGGTAACCAACAAAGAGACAACGTTTAGCACGAGGATTGAACTTGTGTGTAGGATGAACAATGGTGGCATAACAAAGACAACCAAAAACCTTCAAATGGTCAAGAGATGGTAGGCGTTTGTATAATAATTCAAAAGATGATTTAGTGCATAAAAGTGGTGAAGGTAGTCTGTTTATCAGGTAAGCAGCAGTGAGGACACATTCACCCCAAAATTGAAGAGGCAAGTGAGATTGAAATAATAATCCTCGTGCAACCATTAGTAGATGACGATGCTTACGTTCAACTACTCCATTTTGTTGTGGAGTGTAAACGCAAGTATGTTGGTATTCGATGCCATGAGTTTGAAAGAAAGTTTTTATGGATAAAAACTCTGCACCATTGTCTACCCTAATAGTTTTAACTGAGGCTTGAAATTGTGTTTGGGCATATGCAATAAAGGTTCGTAACAAATTTTGAGTTTTAGACTTATGTTTCATAAGAAATACCCAAGTACACCTGGTGAAATCATCTACTATTGTAAGAAAAAAAACTTGCCCCTAAATGTGTTGGAACTTTGTGTGGACCCCAAATATCACAATGTAATAATTCAAAAGGAGCATGAGTTGTCGTATAACTTGAAGGAAACGGAAGCCTAGTTTGTTTGGCCATAGGACAAATGGGACAAAGATTGTCAAATGAAACATTCTTGATAGGTAATAAAGGAGAAACTAACTTAAAACGAAGTGGTGATGGATGTCCAAGGCGCATGTGCCACATATTGGGCCGAATGAGAAACTTGATGAGAAGCGAGGCTTTTGGAGTGGTGACATGTAATAAAGACCGCCATGTTGCTTACCGGCGAATCATCTTCCACTGTCACCAAGTCTTGTAAAACACAATAGGTTGGAAACAAAAAGTACACAACGATTTAGAGCATTGGTAAGTTTGCTTACGGACATTAAATTTAAGCTGGAAAGAGGGAACACACAAAACATGGATTTAAGGTGATGCCTTGGTTAAATGGTATAGTGCGATGCAGAAGTGATAGGTCTTAGAAGAACCGATTGGGTAGATTAACAATAGAAATTGGAGTGGATTTTGTATGAGTAAAAAATGTGGATTCTGAGGAGATATGGTCTGTAGCTCCGCTATCCAAGATCCAAGGCTTAGCAAATACAGAATTAATTGAAGCAACAGAGAATTCAGACAAACCTGCAGTATTTGCGAAATGATTATCATTACCAGAAGTTTGGTTCATCATGGATAAGGCACGGGCGAGCTGTTGAAGTTGATCGTAGAAAATCCAGCTGTGGTGTTTGACACGTGATCTTGAGTCATCTTGGAATAATCTGATGTATTGGCAACATGAGAGTTAGAAGGAACTTGATTCTTTGGCTCCAAGGCATTGGTGATATGATAAGAACTGTGAGAGTTTCGTTGAGGTGGATTCTGTAGATTTCCCTGAGTTTTTGAGTTGTTCGGGCCATTTTTCAGTCTACATCGGTCTTCAGTGTGCCCTCGTTTGTCACAATACTTGCAATGAAATTTCAGAGTTCGACAGTTGTCGATTGTATTTCCTTTTTTGTTGCAATGTTCACATCATTTGTACCCGGGCTTGTTGAATGAGTTCTGTTGGCGACTTTGCAATGCAGCAACAATGGAGAAGTTTTCGGTTGGCTCTTGCATCATCTTTCTTTGTATCTCTTCTTGGATAACAAAAGAATAGGCTTGTCGTACATTGGGCAATGGTGACATCATGAGGATATTAGTCAGAACAGTATTGTAGGTGTCATTGAGACCCATGAGAAATTGCATCATTCGAAATTCTTGTTTTTGCTCTTCATGCGCCTTCATTTGGTTACAGGTTGGGATGCTTTCATAATTGTCCAATTCATCCCAGAGACCTTTGAATTTGGTGAAGTAAGTTGTGACTGTCATAGTGCCTTGTGAAGTGGAAGCTAGTGACTTGTGGATGTGATAAAGGGCTGGTGCATTCTTTTGTGCGAACTGATTCATGAGATCTTCCCACACTAGTTGAGCAGTCTTAGCATGAGCAACTCCTTTGGTCAGGTCGGTTTCCACTGAGTGGGTGAACCATGATAAGATCATGCTATTGCACTGATTCCATTGAGCAAACTCAATTGGATGGGTTGTTGGTGACGGTGGTTCAATAGAGCCATCGATGAAGCCAATTTTGTTCTTAGCTGTGAGAGCATGAATGACAGATTTGCTCCATGATGAATAGTTGGCTCCATTCAGCTTCATTGGAACAAGCATGTGGCCAGGTTGATCTGAATGATGAATGAAATATGGACTTGATGGATCCATAGTTGGATTGATCTTGGGAGGTGTCACAATTTCAGTTGTTATGGAATGGTTAAGAGGCTGATCGGATGAGATAGTTTTGGCTATGAAATAGATTAAGGTATGATGAGTTTTCCAAAGTTAAGATTGGAAACTATAGCAATGAAGATGGATGGTGTTTTGATATGGTTTGGCTTTGGAAGATGATGAGGAAACAAAATTGATTGAGCAAGGAGCTTATAGCTTTGATACCATGTTAAAATTAATCATGGAAAGTAAACAGAGAGGAAAACTTTGAGAGCAAAGAGAAAGCAAATGGAGGAAAGAATAGGGAGGAAACAAGGGAGCAAAACAAGCTCTAAATGAGGTTTTTCTTCTTATCTTGACAATCTGATTTTTACAAGCTATATATAGAACTGAAACAAGGTTGGTGAAGTGGTATGAAATGGTTGAGTCAAGGATTGTGTTCCAGCCTCTTTCTACACATATTTCAACAATTCTTTGCAATGGCTGGCATTCTCTGAGGCTGAGGTTGTTGTTCACGCAATCATTTTCAATATTGAGCTACTTGGAGTGGGCTGAGGTTCTTTGTTCTGGCGAAACATGACAACTGCAGCATGTCTTCACACATAGCTTCAAGTTTCAACAATATTATCTAATATTAGTGTTAGAATTCAAGGGCATTGATGTGGTTTTGTTTTTTTGCGTGGGAGTTAATTAATCCACTTAATTGATATTGTTATTTCAAATTAACGATTCAACCGAATTTGAATCTTGTCTAGACTTTCATATATTGAGGGTTGTTGAGTCCAAAGTACTTCTACCAAATTAAAGAATACACACTTGGTCGCTTTTACCAAATTGAAGTATCTATATTAGCCACCAAAATTGCATTACATTAGGACTAAAAATTCACAAATTTATTGAAGAAAATTCTCATTATCCTGCTAAATGACTGAAATAACCTAACACTCTATTTTTTTTATTATAGTTTCAAAAGACTAATGCGATGTTTGATTGGCAAACTTTTCCACAAAAGTGGCCACGTACCCATTTTTCTTCGAATCGGTGGAAAAGTTTTCCTCTCCATGGAAAACACAGGGGGTTTTTTGAAAAACAAAAAGCTCAGGGGCTTTTTGAAAAACAAAAGGCTCGGGGGTTCCTCTCTGTCACGCGACACCCACCCAGCGAACGAACCCTAAAAACGGCGAGGACTTGGCGACGACGAACGACCGGCGGGACTCCGAGCAACTCACTCCCAGCTAGAAGTGCGAGGCCAGTCCGCCCCCCCTCCTCCGCGCCACGCTCACGCCGCGCCAGGAGTGCGAGGCCAGCAGCCTCGCGCCGCGCTCGAGCTACTGTAGTCGACGAAGGACCCTAATGTCAAGGTACGGCGGATCTCAACCTGATGATATTTGATTCATGCTAGAAATTGTATAGATGGATATTAATTTGGTCGAATGCTTGTAATTCTCCAGAAATTGTGACTGTTCTGTTGTAGCAATTCTTTTGAATCGAGAGCGCACGTCAAGTGTTTGAGTTAATGCCAAAAAGGGTTTTGCACTTCTATTTAGTAAAAACACCCAAGCAAAGTCTCCACTCTATGTTAGTGTATACTTTGTTGGATCATAATTAACTATGTGTTCTTTCCTAATTACACAGTATGTATAGGTTTGGATTTAATATGTGTCGATAAAACATGAAATGTGAATCCGAAATTAACTTGAATTTTTTTATATGGATTTAACGAACCCTTATGTAGCATGTTTAATATGTGAATAGATGAGCTGTTGGAGAAAACATATTTTAGTGCATTCTATTGATTCCTTGAAATATGAGGACACCCAGATATAAATCAATAGACTGTGTGAGCTCAGAGTTGCTAGTCAAGTGGTAATTTTGTAATATCTATGGATCTTTGCTTGTTGTTTCATTGTTGAACTGGAGAATGTTTATCCTACAATGTTTTTTTTTCTCCTTGCACTTTAGAAAAATGTCTACTAATATGAATTTAATTGTTTAGATATATTATTGTGTTTTGAACACTTCAATTGTCATTAGTATTAGTTTTAAATTAATATATTGATCTAGGTAAGGCACCTCTGGTGATTCCTTACTTTAGAGAAAAAGAATTTGGTAATTCTTTTTTGTTCTCCTAATTATAATTAAACTCAACCCAATCTTTTAAGTCCCTTTCCTTCCAAGTTATTGGGAATTGCCTTCCTTACAATAGCTAATCGTTTAGTTTACTGATTGGTTCTCCTTTACTTATCTATCTAGGTAAATTGATGTTTCATTGATGATTTTTTCCTTAGATGATTTGTGACGTCTTGATAGGGAGGGTTTTTTGCAAAGTTAGAGGTGTTGGGCTAATGGGCTTTGATGTTTCATTTGTTCCACTCAAATACTGCATATGAGACACTGATCTACATGTAGAAATTGCTATAGATATTAACCCATACATAAAATAAAAAGTAAAAAATTTAAAAAGAAATTCTAAAAGTTAATGGAATGAAATTCCAATAATAATGACAATCATATGCCATGTGGAAAAAAAAATTGGAACATAAAGAGAGCTCTTCTATTCACCTCTTAGTAATTGTGCTTGAAGGATGATAATTCTTTAAAAACTGATTATCAATAGATGCTAAAGAAGGAGAACCATTCCTATTGGGCACAGGGAAGTTGAGAGGTCTGTTTGAAAACCTAGTCTCAGCATTTTGTGCAGCAACATAATCTGAAGTTGGAGAGAACTTTTGATGATTTGTTGGATGTGCAAAGAGTAGCCAATCTAGAGGATGCAACAAACCTATATTGGAAAAAAAAAAATCAGCATAAGCCTTTTCCATAATGTACCATAATATGCATTTTCAGCAACTTCCTCTTAACAAGCAATTACACGACCAAAACTGATGTTGAGTTTATTAAACCATGAAAACTGTTAAAGAATCCTTACTGATGAACTTACAACACAATACATATAAGGATTTTTTTCCTTTTTTTTACCAACCTTATTAGAACACACACTTTTCATAGGTAGTTATGAACCAAAGTGATTAAAGGAGGTGTGGAGTTGTCTTTCAAGGATACAAATATGAATGAATATCCACACACACACACTATCAATGGGGACCTCAGTTCACTGATGAAGTCACTTAATAGCAACACACACACACTACCAAGGTGGACCTCAATTCACTGATGAAGTCACTTAATAGCAACACACACACTACCAAGGTGGACCTCAGTTCACTGATGAAGTCACTTAATAGCAATTTAAGTTTCACAGGTTTAAGGGGTAAGGTTGAAGGAATTTGATTATACTCGGGACTTGCAATTGTGGGAACAATAACTTGGTGGCCCTACTGCCATTCATGAGGCGGTAGTCTATCACAAAGATTGGTTTTGGTAATTCCTCAACCTATGTCCTATATGACAGAATGAAAGAGCGAATACCTCAACCACATCTCAAAGAGAAAGGCAAATGTTATACAAGGACAAGGGAATTTGGGAGCTAAGAAGTACGAATGAGTAATGTGAGAACAGAGAAAGAAGGGAAATGAGAGCTGAGATGTAACCAAGGGTGAAACAAGGGATAATAGGAAAGGGAGAACATATTGTCTCATCAAATTAGTCAAATTAGATATGTTCAAAAGTTTAACTTCAAACTCTGGCAAAATCAAGTTCTGTAAACAAGAACCTATGAAAGCACATAAGCAAATGTAGTCAAGAAATAAGTAAAACAATGTCAATTGGAAGTTGTATTAGGCACTATAGACAATTTTGAAGCTATAGAGGGCATATCTACACAAAGCTGTTCATTTCATCAATAAATCCACGATCAAGTATTCACATCAAAGCTGAGTTACTATGCCCCGGACACATAGATTCCAAGGGTTGCAAAGAGGTTGCTGCTACCTAAAATCAATCAAAAAATAGAGAAACTTAAAGTTCATTTATTTAACATAAAACCAAGGGCATTCAAACAACCCAAAATGTAGATAATTAACAAAAGCTCTACCAAGATTTTAAAAACCATAGTTAAATGGAAGCATGATAAAATGCTAAAACAACTATTTGAATAGATGAATTTAGGAGATGACAAGAAATTAATTAAAAACCTAAAAGACTTAAATAGAAAGTAAAAATAAATCTACTTTGAATGCTTAAATTGTCTAATTTTGATAAGACATAAAACCTCTGACCTAATAAAGAATAAAAAAGCTTACGTAGTAATCCGAGAAAAAGCTTACATCAATTCAAATTTCATTCATCTGCATACAAATATCTAAATGAGCATAGTCAACCAAAGCACACACTATGTTTCCACCAAGGGTCCATCCCTTTGCAAAACAAAATCCATACATGAAAAGGACAAACTAATCTTTAAAGAAAGTTAATACAAAACAAAGTTATTAATCAATTGAATTAGATACAAAAATCCTTCACAACCATTACTGATAGAATATCACCATGATATAATAGTACAGATATTGTTCCTTCAGATAATCATCAGATTCCATGGTCAACTAATTCAAGCCCTGAATAATCACACATGTATGAAGGACTTGACCAAGTCCTCATTTGAACTAAAATAGAGGGCAATATAGAGGCTAAATTGGATTGCTCAAATCAAAGTCACCACCCTAAATGATTTTCCGTTTTCCCTCATCCACAACAATAGAGCTTACCAATCCTCAATCCAAATGTAAGTTGCTACAGATCAAATATTATTGGGGTAGGAGAATTTAATTTAGACTCATATTATGGTCAATATAACAGTCAAACTTGGGTTTTGAGCATTCCATTCCCAATCCATTTAGATTATAAGTTTATAACAAGGCATATTGATGCCCCAACATCAAAAGAATGCATATGAAGGACTCTAACTGATTTATGGAACCGCCATAAAGGTTGTCTTTTTTGTTAAAAAAAAATTACTTCTAGGATAGAGCAAAACATTGCACTCAACACTTCTCTAATAAAATCCAGGAAATGATGGTCATTCAAAGCAAGTGGACAATAACCCAAATGATGCAAAATATAACCTGAATGGTTTAGTTCTCATTAATCTGATCAAGAAAGCTGTATCACACTTACATACAAGTCAGGCACACTAAAAAATAAAAAATATCAGGTCGTAAGATTCAAAAAATTCAGCTAGAATTTCACAAAATGAAGTCTACTAACTACATCGAGGAGCAGCGAACTAAACTAATCAACATTACATTGCTCAAATTTGACCATTGAAAAACTATTCATTCGGAACAAACAATCTCAAGTTCAGGAAAATCTTACACAAAGAAGAAAATTAACAGAAAAATGTGGAATGCTTCTCTAAATTCAGGTTATTTGGAATTTAAAAGATGCAATCGATACCATTTTGGCAGAACTCCCTAGGCTTCAATCTGATTTATAGAAAAAGTCACATAGCAAAGAAATTGGAGGCTACTCCATCTAAATTACCACCTCACAAATAATAATATAATACAAAATCCATCTCAACAAAAATATAATGAAAGGGATGGGAAAAAAAAAAGGTATCCTTGATTTGTCTATCACTCATATTTTCTCTTGTTCAACCAGAACAAAAAAAAAAGAAGAAAAATCTCTTTTCCCTTCACCCCTAGTCTTTTGCTCAAACAGACTTAGGAATCCATAATCGCAATTTGTAAACAACAAAGAAAGACATGGTGCATTAGTTACGAGGAATCTCACTCAGTGCCCTTCTGCTGCTCCAGCGAGAGAATCGCCCGCCACTCCTCCGACTTCTGAAAGGATCCGGACGAGGCCATGACCACAACAATCCTCCTCCTCGGAAGAGAGATGGAATCCGATTGGGTTTAGAAGCGGGATTGCTGGGGGTTTATAGAGAGGATCCAGCGAGATTGGTTTGGACGAGAATTAGTGAAAGTGCAGAATGGGGAGTGAGGGATTGGAGCAAGGGCTTGCGGGCAATGGCGTTCCATAATAGCTGGTGGAATCCCGTTCTCGTTATTTCTAATTTTTCATTTCGACCTTTCTTTCATTTTCATCTTTTATTTTATTTTATTCAAATATATATATATGTTTTATATCTCTTTTGTGTATTTGGACTGTTCCCGTGCAATGTGGTGGTAAGCAACCTCGGGTGGGGTGCTGGGTTATGTGGAACTCTCCTCAAGCTACGGTTGTGTTTGATTGCAAGATGGAAAATGGGTGGAAAAAGAAAATTTTTCCATGGTAAAATTTTCCATGACAAAATTTTCCATGGAAAATGAGAAAGTGGCCGTTTGATTGTACATTTCTAGCTAGAAAATCTTACATTTCCTTGGAAAATTCTTATTTTGTTGTTTGAATGCCATGGAAAATATAACATTCTCCATGGAAAAAAGCATATTTGTTGTTTGATTACATTAATTTTCCCCGGAAAAATTGACCTTTTCCATAGAAATGTTTTTACTTTCTCCGTGGAAAAAAACATATTTGCCTATTTTTGGTAACTAGTTAAATGTTGTTTGATTACATCAGTTTTTAAAGAATTATCATCCTTCAAGCACAATTACTAAGAGGTGAATAGAAGAACTCTCTTTCTGTTCCAATTTTTTTTCCATATGGCATATGATTGTCATTATTATTGGAATTTCTTTCCATTAATTTTTAGGATTTCTTTTTAAATTTTATACTTTTTATTTTATGTATGGGTTAATATCTGTAGCAATTTCTACATGTAGATCAGTCTCTCATATGCAGTATTTGAGTGGAACGAATGAAACATCAAAGCCCATTAGCCCAACACCTCTAACTTTGCAAAAAACCCTTCCTATCCAGACTTCAAATAGTCTTTTCGAGGATGCTAAAAGGTTAGTTCTCTCTTGTTTTTAACGATCAATTTCATGTATGACAAGTAAAACGTCTAGTCGTCTACTTAGTTTTATTATTGTTTGTGTGTGCAATTGCTTCACCACTTATTACTTATGGTATGTGTTTGATTTGTTAAGAGTCTTAGACAAGTTTATTCATGGTCTTGGCCAACTGGCTAACTGGAATTGTTCTACTTTCTAATTTATGGATGTCTATGGAACACATTATTTTATTCTAAATGGAACTCTAGTGATAAACTTAGAGCCTTATTTCAACTTACAATCTTTCCTCAAATAGTAGTCAAGCTAAGGATTATAGCAATATGGGATGGCGTACTAATAAATTGCATTACTATAACACAATTCCTTGTAATTTGATCATGGAATGTTTGACCATGGGATCTAATTGATTATTTTATGCTCATCACTAAAACGCCCTAGTAATTAAGATATTTTTGGCCACTTTTGAGTTGTGATCTGTTCAGGACAAAATTAAGTATTAAAGAAAATTCGATTTACTATATTTGAGGCATATATTCAAGAGCAATTTAAAAAAAAATAAGAAAAAGATACAAATATGGGAAATACCGAATTTGAAACTATTTAGCAAAATGACTTTATTTCGTTGAGGTAGCATGAAGCCAACATTTCAAATGCTGACTTTGTGTAATGTTCTTATTTTTTAATTCACCATGAAGCTGCCCATGTTTCAAATCTTTGGCTTCATCTTTGAGATTTATTTTTATTTTTAAATATAGCATGGAGAGGCCTTTGAAATGCCGGCTTCAAATATTAGATTATCATATTAAAATTAATATCATACAAATATAGGAAAATATAGCATGAAGGGGCGGATATGCAAATGTATTATACATATTAACCCCTATATGAAAAATCTAATACCAGGTTCATAGGCGCAACTAGGGTTGCCAAACGATTAAGCTATTCGTGAGCAGCTCGAGCTTGCCTTGAAAGTTTGAGCTTTCGAGTTAAGCTCAAGCATGAAAGCTCGGAATTATATATTATATATATATATAAATATTAATAAAATATTATATATTGAATATTATATAGATAATGAAACAATCCCAAATCATATTTGCCTTAGAAATTTTTTTTATTATACTATTTGTTGTAATTAACAATATTTATTTCTATATTTATGTCCATGGGTAATAGCTTTAGAAATTTATTATTTTGTTTTATGTAGTTAATTGAAATATTTTGAAATATGATTTTCATTTATTAGAAATATTATATAATTTTTATTTTTTTATTGTATATAAGTACAGAAAAAATCAAGCTATAAATGAGCTTTGAATTTTGAGCTAAATCGATTTAGAATCGAGCTTAATATTAAATAAGTTGGATTTTAATTTCAAGCTAAATGAGTTGAGCTCAAGCTTTCGAAATTAAAATTAAGTCAAACCTAACAAACCTATTTGAGGGCTTGGCTTAAGTTTGGCCCAACCTAATCAAGTTCAACTCCTTTACAACCTTGGGCACAACACCTTACGTTAACCAACCTGAATGAAAACCCTAGCCACTATGAACCTTCCAAGTAGTTTTTAGAACCTTGAGGGGTGCTTAAGAAATTGGGTTTAAACCGACTAAACATTGCAGCGGGTCTAACTTTTCAAAAATGAGTGTATGGTTTTCGCGGAAAAGTTAAAGGAAATTTTATAATATTTGTGCTTAGTGTATAATAAATAAAATAAAAAGGTGAGGATGATAAATGGTCTTTTTGCTTCTAATGTAACTAATTAATTACATATATAATTAATTTCAAATAAATTTATGTATAACGCCCGTCAACTATGATAAACTCCTTAAGGCTAGTGTACTTTTCCCTAATTTATGGGTTAACACTAATTAGCAGAAATCAAATACTTTAGGTGGTGTTTATAAAGTATGGTTATGGAGTTATTAAATTTGATAGTAAGGGGTATTTTGGGTCTTTTGTTATGTTTTGCAACACTTTAATGAGAAAATAATTGATGATTATTTGAGTAATAAACCAAGATTAAGTCATTTCCATTTGGGTGTTTGTTTGGGAAATAGGTTTAAACTAGTTAATTTTTTTCTGAAACACACCCTTTATGTTTATTTGTACCAAAGCTAGTGGAAAAATTAGAAACCCAGGTTTGGAAAATGAGAATACAAGATTGTTGACTTTTCAACTTGTGTAATTTCAATGTGTTGTTTATTGGTGGTTGTGATATGTGGTTGTCAATTAAACAATGATGCTGTAAGTTTTGGAATCTCCGTCACAGACTCCTTACAAGGATGTTTTGAAATCATTCCCCTCACACCAATCAAGACTTTCCCTAGCCCTTCCATTTAGCTATCGTTAGGCCACACTTTATTCTATTGTTTTCATTTGGATTTTAGTTAATATGTTACTGATCTTTTAATGATTTAGTTTGATTATCATTTTATTTTATTTGGATCTAAATCTAAGAATGAAAATAATGAACTACAACTGTTGTTTCAACTTATTCTTGGAGGTCAGAATCTTGCAGAAGTCAGTCATTTTTATGCTTGCTTTGAGGCCCTTTCTCTTTTAATAGTGTGGTTCTTTTAGTTTAGTAATGAACCATCACAAGATTCACAACCCCACCTACATGATATAAGTCGGCAATATCTAGATGAATTACATGATAGGGAATATTTAGGTATGATCCTCCTCGAATGGAAATTCAGAAGAGATAAGTGATCAATGATGATAGATCATTGATTCGTCAGAAGGTTCCCCCTGTTGAATCCTTTTCTGGAGTATTTGATGTTGGGAACCTTGCTGCTCCCAATCCTTCTTACCTGACTGCGCCCAAAAGGATTAGCTCTCCTTTACCAACAACGGGTTTCCCTTTGGTTGCATCTCCTACTCAAGTTGATTATGTGAGGTGATATTCATGTAATTAATTTGATAATAAAGAGGCTTTCTATATGTCTGCCGTTCTTCTTTAAGAAGCTAATTGTGTTGCATATCATGTTGCATAGCATGATACTTGTATTTTATCCCAGTTTGTTTGCGAAAAGGCAAATTGGGATTTTTTATTTTTATTTTTTATTCTTTGTTAGCAGGCCATTTTTTTTTGTCATCATCAAACTTTCTGCAACAGCATCCTATATTTGGATGTATCACATTTTCCAGAATATATTCTCAGGCTTGATGTATCCCACCCAAGATTCAGTAGTCAGAGGAAGTCTCCATCCATTGAGTATAGATCCCCTCCTATTGAGTCGTATTCTGATTCATATGATGGAGGAGCCCTTCCTCCACTCAAGGCTGCACATTTAAATGCTCCCAAGAGGGCTAGGTCTCCTCCATTGCAATATACTGCTGTGCCATCGGACGAGGCATCTGCTCAAGTTGACTATGATGGGTAATAATCATCGTCTCTTAATAATTCTCAGGCTCTTTCCCAAGTCCATAATGGGGAGCAATTTTCTGTATACATTGATAGTTCAACTATTCTGAACTAGATTTTAGATGCAGAGAAATGCAAGCAAAAGCAAAGCGGTTGGTACGCTTCAATGCTGAATTAAGCCAACCATTGAGGAAATTGCAAGATCTTATTAAGCAGAAGCCTTTGGGGAAAAAACAAACTGGAGCTATGATGGACACACGATCTGTGAATGATCATCCTGCTGGCACACCTCAGGTTTTAACTTCTGGAGATATTCTGTCTGATTATGGAGGCTCAAAATCATCTGATGCTGTAATTGGATTATGCCAAGATATGTGTCCAGGTTTGTGCATGATTTTATTTGTTTTATATCCCATGTTAATTTTATCCTTTGAGCTGTCTAAAAGTCCATAGGAATCAGTCTATTTTAGTATTCCCTGATACATACATCAAGAAACTCTGAGTATTAAATTTGAATCTGTAACCTTATTCTTCAGAATCAGAAAGGGAGGAGCGTGAAAGGAAGGGAGATCTTGATAAATATGAGCGCTTGAATGGAGAAAGAAACCAAACAAACAAATTTCTTGCTGTCAAAAAGGTAATGGATGAGTTCTATTCTCATCCGAAAGACGGGATTTATTCTGAGATCAGCTTTCATACCTATAGTGAGAAGCATGACGGAAGTTCTTATCTGATTAACAGTATAATAGGACTGCTGAGCGAGATGCTGACTTAATAAGGCCTATGCCAGTCTTGCAGAAGACAATTGATTATCTTCTGGATATACTTGGTCAACCTTATAGTGATAATTTTCTTGGTATCTACAACTTCTTGTGGGATAGAATGCGAGCAATAAGAATGGACCTTAGGATGCAACACATTTTCAATCAAGATGCTATAACTATGCTGGAACAAATGGTATTCTCCATTCATGCCTTCTTTATTCTTGTACACTACTCACTGCTCTTACTAATCAACACTGATCAACTTTTCCTTATGTGTACTAGATAAGATTGCATATTATTGCTATGCATGAGTTGTGTGAATACCAGAAAGGAGAAGGCTTTTCGGAAGGATTTGATGCCCACCTGAATATTGAACAAATGAACAAGACATCTGTTGAGTTGTTTCAAATTTATGATGATCATAGGAGAAAAGGGAAGAGTGTGCAGACAGAAAAAGAATTCAGGGGTTATTATGCTCTTCTTAAGCTTGATAGGCATCCTGGATACAAAGTAAGTGGATTCTCGTCTAGAGTTTAAGGTGTTAGTTGTTGACACTTTTCAATAAATGACCTACCTATGTCAGGTGGAACCTGCAGAGCTCTCACTAGATCTAGCAAAGATGGCTCCTGAGGTGAGATGCAGCCCAGAAATCATGTTTGCACGCGATGTAGCAAGGTATATTAGGTTTTTTATTGATCATTGATACCAACTGAAGTTACGTAATACCTTATCCAAATAATTATAGTTATTTTGCTACTGCAGAGCTTGCAGAATGGGTAATTATATTACCTTTTTTAGGCTTGCTAAAAAAGCAACTTATCTTCAGGCTTGCTTGATGCATGCTCATTTTGCTAAGGTACTTACTGGTTGTCCATGCCTATTCATATATATATAGTAGTATTTCTTTATCTTTGTTCTGTCAGCAAGCTTATTCATCCTAAATGTTCAGCATGCCTATTATGCTAGTGTCATATAGGTATGGGATGAAGTAGGGTCTGAAGTTGTTAGGTCTCCAAAAACCAAATTGGAAAAATTTCCCAAAAAAGAAAAAATTGTTTATCTAACTACAAACTGATTTTGAACAAGGTAACTTTTGTCACTAGATGAGCCTGCAACAAAAATTAAGATTGCTTGAGATGCAGGGACGCAACCTATTTGTTATAGAATGTAGTTCATGAAGATGAGAACAGGAGATTATGCATGCTCATTAACTTATTTTGTTGCCCATGAAAAAACTGCTACTTGATTGAAAATGTATTTTAAGGGGGTATTCTCTTCATATGAATAAGCTGGTGATACCATAATCTACTCCTTTTCTGTTTCTTGTCTAGATTAATATAAAATCTAACTTGAAGCTCATCAATTTGGTAACAATTCATAAATTCTATAAACATGGAAAAAGTGAACAAGTTTTGGGTGAATATCCATTAATAGAACTTCCTATCCCTATGTCCTCTGGTCTTTTAGCTATTGATTGAATAGAATATAATATCATGAAATTGAATAGTTCCTGATGTCATCAAGGCAGAAAAATGAATGTGTGAACCATCTTATTGGAAATAAAACCATTGGTCTTGCTTTACATGTTCTCAAATATAATTGTCCTTCTGCAACAACTTCGTGAGATCATTACCACTGAGTTCATAACTTTCCAACAAATAGTTCTGTTAACTACATTAGAGAAGCATAGCTCTATTTAAGCTAAGGATTTTTAATTGTATTGGCTGCTTAAAAAAAATGATTTGATATAGTTCAAATACAAATACTATTAAAGAGAATACCCTCTATGCATTGCTGTGTATGCTTGCACAGGTGCTTCTCTAAGGGGATTTGCAGTATATACCACAGATAAGTGCAGCTACTAAGAGAATTACAATTAAAAATTCAAGGGATTTGCAGTATACACCACAGATAGGTGCAACTATAGTAAATAAGGAAATGCAATGAAACACTCTATGTACGTCATCTTAATTAGTTAAATCAATTCTAACCTCTGAGACTAATTTGTTAGTTTTAAAACTGAAGGGACTAAATCATTCAACTAGGTAAGCCTTGTATTTTATTTTATTTTTCCTTTTGTAATTTACCCAAAAGCATAAAAACTTGACTAGAAAGCTATTGGTGAATTATCTAGACAGTAATTAATTATATTTAAATATGCAGACTCACTTGCCAGTTGGCAGGGTAGGGTGTTACACCTCCTAATTCCTTTTTAAGTGGATATAGATGATAAAATATGAGAATAATGCCTATATGCATGATTATTATAAGAAAATAAATAAAAATTACTACAAAGGGACTGTTTAGAATTGTAATCAATAAAGTGTTTGGACCCAGATTTGAGAGAGGACAGTTGGCAAAGTTTTCTTAAAGCTTTTAAGATACTTTAGTGAAGGGAGACTCTTTTAGGAATTTAAGAAGTTTTTTTTCCTTTTCTATCGAGATAAATGGAAGAATACCAAAGGACATGTTTGTTTGGGGTTTAAACTTGTTTAAACTTTATTTCTCTCTTTCACTAACTTTTCAATTTTTCAATTTAGTTAATTTAATTAATATTTATAAATAATTTATAAATATTAATTATTAAAGGGCAGCCCGGTGCAACAAAGCTCCCGCATGCGCGCGGGGTCCGGGGAAAGGTCGGACCACTTGGGTCTATTGTACGCAGCCTTACCCTGCTTTTTTTTGCAAGAGGCTATTTCCACGACTCGAACCCGTGACCTTCTGGTCACATGACAACAACTTTACCGTTGTGCCAAGGCTCCCCTTCTAAATATTAATTATTAATTAATTAAAAATATTTTTTAATGAAAATTATTTATTTTAATTAGTTTTAATTAAGTCAAATTTTAATCAAATTAATTTAAAATTTTTCTCGCCAAAAACTGAGTCCTAATTTAATCCCAATTTTCCCAAAACTACCAAAGAGTTTAGTAGTTCCCACAAGTAAAGTTAGAATATCTTAGATTATATCTTTGGAGAGTGGAGGATCCCTCTCTCTTTAATGAGAATTTATTACCACTAGATGACAATGCATGTGGCATTCTGTAGGTGTTAAGGTGACACTGAAATATGAATAATCATTTTTAAGGTATTTGTGGTATTTGAATTTGAAATGTGAAATAAAATCAAAGAGCTTATTTTTTGCAATCCCTTTTTTGCATGTTTCCTTCTCTTGTTGATTCATTTTCTTTTAAAAAATGTGGGGCAAAAAAAAACAAAAAAACAAAAAAATAACAAAAGCTCAAAGGCTAAATAAAAATGGATATCTTCAATACCTTGGGCTGAAGTTTGATGTTCTAAAAGCAAAATGACATTTTGAACCAATGTGCCTGCAAAATTCATTCCATGAGTATCAAGTCTGAATAATTTTGGCTAATTACTTGAGCATGTTTTATAATATAACCAATAACATGGTCGAAGCACTCCATTTTCATATTGGATTTTCTTTACTATTCTGCATATATTGTGAACATATTCTTCTAATTCTGGAGCTATTACTTATATCTCAACATTGTGCAGATAAGAACACAGGCTCTAGCTTCTCTGCACAGTGGTCTTCAGAATAACCAAGGAATACCTATTCAGCATATTGTAAAATGGCTAGGCATGGAGGTAATCTTTTGGTGATGCTTTTGTTTGTTTCTCAGCTTTTACAGGAAACATATCCTTTACATCTCTTTCATGTTCATTTAGGGTGAGGATATAGAAGCACTACTAGAATATCATGGGTTTGCGTTGAGGAAATATGAGGAGATGTATATGGTCAAAGTAGGTCCTTTCTGTAACAGTGATACTGACTTCCCTATCAAGTGTGCAGAACTTGTTCGCCAGAAGCAGTCAGAAAGGGTGATGGATGATGTGTATTCAGGACAAGCAATGTCTTGCCTTAGTGAAGATAGAGAATCTGCTCAAGAAGTTGTCAATGTGTTGGATCAGGGAAGCACTTCTAGCCTAGAAGCTCCCCCCACTTCTATGGAAGATGATATACTGGACTTTAAAGCTGAATCTGTTCAGGGTGTCATCGCCAAGGAAATTGCTGAAGGGCCAATGACCATTGTGTACAGCGAAAATGAAGCTGAAATGGTAGAGGCAACATTTTCAGAGGCTAGTTTTGTATCAGCAGATCACTTAGTAAACAATTCACTGCAATTAGAGAGTGTTCTGGTGGATGAGCCCATTGAAGATACGGCCATAGAAGAGATGACCCAAGAGATGACCATGCCAAAATTGGAAGAAAATATAAGTCAAGTTGGAGATATAGGAAGATCAGAGTCTAACTATGTTGAGAACACAGAACACCAAATGGCCTTATACAGCAACTTGGAAGTGGAAGCATCAAAGCCTGCATTTCGGCAGAAAGATCAACTTTCTAATGAAAAATTGAAAAAGATCTTAAGGTTGCTAGTTATATTTCTTTACCTTTTTCTGTCAGACTATTTCTGGCATGTTAAGAAACTAAACTTGCAATGTCACTCATATATTTGTCATCATCAGGAAATGGAAGGAGCAAGCACTAATCAAGAGAGAAACTCGGGAGCAAAAGCTATATTTAGCAAGTGTAGCACTAAGTTCACTTTCACTTGGACCACCAATTCGTTTGAGTGGAACTGTAAGTGATATTCCATGTTTTCTTTATTAGTTGGACTATTTTACATGTTTATAAATTTTAACTGAATGTGTTTATCAATCTTGATTGAAGCAAACAAGCCATGCTACTGGAAACCTTGACATTGATCAGGCAGCAAGGAAGCGATACAGTAGATGGTCAAAATCATGGTCAAGATTAAATGTGTCAGAAGTAGTTGCAGCAACATTGAGTGCAAGAAATCCTTATGCCAAATGCATATGCTGGAAATTGGTTGTCTATATCCAGGAAATTATCTTTGAGAACCATACCTATGATTTGGCCACAAAATGGTTGCACTCAAAACTCCTTGGCAGCAATGCAGAAGATGATTATGATGAACTTGTTTTATCTTCACCGAACTTATCGATTTGGAAGAAGTGGATTGCACCTCAAATCAGTCCCCAACAAACCTGTTGCTTGTCGGTCATTAGGGAAGCAATGATTGGCAATGGCATGCCAAGCTCAGAAGATGATACTGTTGCTGGTATGAGTTGCCTCATGTTTCTTGTGTCAAGTGCCATTCCATGGGAAACACAGAGAAATAGGCTTCACAATTGTGTAAATTCTCTACCACCTGGATCCAGCTTGCCTCTCCTGATAGTATGTACTGATGCACAGAAAGATGAGGCCACTAGTTCTCCTCTAGTAATCATTGAAAGACTTCACCTTCAGAATGCAGACAAAACAAAGATAAGCTCTTTTTTAGTTGTCTTCCTTGCTGGTGATCACAGTCGAGAGCAACCAAATTGTTTCTTTGAGGATGATAACTTGAGAGATGGTCTACAATGGCTGGCAGAACATTCACCTCTTCAGCCTGCTCTCCGTCTGGTGAATGTTCGGGAATTAGTTGCAAATTACTTGAAATGTTCTCTGGAATCCTTGGAAAATCTTGGTTACTCTAAAGTGGGTCCTGAACATTGTATCTCGGCCTTCAATGAAGCAGTTGCCAGGTCAGCAGAGGAAATTCTGGCTGCACCATCCATTAATCCAACCCACTGGCCATGTCCTGAGATTAATTTGCTGGATAAGTCCAGCAGTGAGCAAATAGCAGTACAGATGTTCTTGCCAGGCATAAATTGGAACTCGACTTCAAGGATTCAATCACTTATCAAAAAATTGGAGGAATGCAGACTACCGAGGTTTCCTGACATCTCTTGTTGGCTGAATCAAGGTTACCCCTTGCCTCAACAGATCCAAAAACATAAGTCAGCACTTGAAGAATGTTTGGTCAGTTATCTGACCCAATCATGTCACCTTTTAGCTGTAGACCTAGCCGCCAGGGAGGCTAATGTGATGCTACAGAAGGGTGTCGGTCTTGAGCTTCATGGTTCATGTTATCACATAGTTCCCAGGTGGACTATGGTCTTTCGACGGATATACAACTGGCAGCTGGCGAAATTGGCCAATCTGAGACTCTCAGATGCTTACATATTGGATCGACCTTGCGGGATTGATTCACCTAGCAGGAGTGGTGATGCCAAAGTCCCAGGGCCCACACTGAGGGGATTAGAAGAAAACTCAAGCTCTGAAGTGGACCATGCATTGCATTCATTATCAGCTAAACCAACTTTTGATGAAATGTTTAGGCTAATTTGTGATACACCATTTACGCAACAACCTGCATCAATGTCATCTGGGGATGCTCCAGTTGTAGTCCGAGAAGCTGTCCATCTTCCTGTGGATGTGGACACAGGAAGAAACATTTTGTCCAGTGAAGTCTCTCCAACTAAGAGAGAGAAACAGGAGGTAGCTCCTCCCAATGTGAAGACACCCGATAAGTTGGTGGTGCTGTTGCAGCAGTGTCGGCGGTTGCAAGACAAGATAGACGAAAAGCTTGCACTTTATTTCTGAATCCTTACCCTAATTGGTGTTTTTTTTTTCTTTTTTTTCCTCCTATATAGAAGCATGCACTCCATGGGAGATGAAACTGTAGTGTTGTATGATTTGTAGACTTGATATTATCTAATGAGTTAGGTTCTATGATTGTGCAAATCAGTTGTCTGCCTTTTTGGTATAATTTCTATCTTCTTTGGAGATTATTTATGTTTGCATTCTTGGTGAAGTTACCTATACAGTCAACTTTTGATAATTCTCTAAACTCCATTGTTGTTGTATAGGAAAGTTGACAGAGGGAAAAGAGAATCATTGGGATTTAATTAAAAACAAGGAAAAGCATTTTCCTTACTTTCTTTCCACTTACCTCAATTTCCCTCAAAGTAATGCTACATCTACAAAACAGTTTAATCGAAAAATCACTTGCCTTCAACGGGTAAATCTATTTGGTGCCTATTCTTCATTCAATCCAACACTCCAAATTTTGGATGTTTGGAGACGTTTAGGGTCTCAATGAAAACTTCTAACTGCCACACATTGTAAAATCATTAAATCTTCAATAAAACCCCTCCCATCCACAACTCACAATACTTCCTTTCATATACCCTTGAAATTATTTTACATATCACAAACAGAAAGGCAAATGCATAGTGACACCAACATCTTCAGAAATCTTCAACTGAAGAAAGATTTAGTACTTAAGTTTTTTCTCATTTATACACAATATCAAGTCAATGATATTCAGCAAAATACAATACTACATGCATGTCCACACTACCTTAAAGTTGCTCCTCACTTTATTGTCATCACAACTTCTCCGATTCAGAAAAAGATACTCTTGCATCTTATGCTTGATGCACCCATGTAAGTGGAATTACCAAAAGACATTCTCCTTCGCATCCTCAGCGTGTCCAGAAGATTAGGAGACCATCAAAGTTATATACAAGTGAACTACATACAACAAAGAGCATGCCTATTGCAAATCAGGGATGCTGGCAAAAGACCACAGGTCTTACTCCCACAATTGTTGCCAGACCATCTTCAATTGGCCTGTTCATCCTAACCACCATCAGAATAGAAGAGTTAGTCACTAAATGGTAAGAAATCACCCCCGAAATAACATTTCTAACATCTCCCAAAGACAGCAAAATGATGAAGATAGTTTGAGCTTAAATGATCAATTTATCTAGACAAAATACAGAAGCCGACATAGGGTGCTTGGAAGCATTCAAATATTCTCATCATTACTCTATGCATAGTTGTAAGTCATGAATAGGTACTATTTCATAAATTATGCATGTTTCTGCAATAGGAAGGTCCGAGATTGAAATCACACTTCCGTGTTGATTATTATTATTATTATTTTTACCCTACATCAATTTTCCATCACTCCTGCATCAATTGGTGATACAGAGCTCAAGTTCATGGCTCACCACCGATCTATCGACCACCCTCAGTCAATAGATTCCCCACCGGGCTCTCATACTAAAGGAGAATTTCAACATGGCACCTAAAAATGCACTGCAGATATAACCATTAGATTACACCATATCTTCGACACAATTAAAGGGCATACAAAATACTTAATGATGTTGACAAATTTTATACTTGAATCATAATGACATGAGGAAGCCAAACATTGACATCACTATCGAGCAAATATGATTGTATACATCAATTGTTAGCACAATTGTCTTCCAACTACCACTCATCAAATTTCTTGTGGCAAACCCTCTCCTAGCCATGGATATGTCTTACATAGACATCTTGTTTAAGCAACAAAAAGAGGTGTAAACAGAAAAACTAATAACCTCAATGTCAGTCAAAGAGAGGTGATAGTGCTTGATTCACTCAATCAAAATAGACTTATGGCTGAATTAACTAAAGACCATGGCTTAGATTATTCCGAGAAATGAGAAGAAACAAAATTCACTAAAGTATGGCAATAGAAACATACCATTTCTTAGCATAGTGTGTGTCGGAGATGGAGCAACACTAGCAGGGCTTCGTTCAGTGGAAGAGTCAAGGGGACATGGCTGCATTTTGGGTAACTTCCCTTTATCTGGATGGCAAATATCTGATCCTTGGAGAGCAGTTTTTTCGTCATTTCCTTTGTCTAAAATTTCTTGAGAAGATCTGTTGCTGGTTTGATTAGGTACATCTATTGTCTCGGTACCTGACTGATAAAATTTAAGGAGAAATTTAAGATCATGAAGTCCCAAGTATAATTGCAGCTAATGAAAATATACTTGACACAAATGAATTTTGAGCTAAATTACGCACGTCTTTGATGTGCACAACTATGATGGTAATATCATCTGTCCGATTTTCATGCTCTAACCATAACCTATGGGATTCTGCAGCAATAGCTGAACAAGCATCCTGTGGATCTATGAACTTCGCAACCTGAAATAAAAGAAAGAACCTTGTGACGGATGCAACGTATGATATTATAAAACCACAAAAATTGCAACATCCAACAGTTCTGTTTGGTAAATATAGAAATACTTGAAATGTTTTGAGGCAAAGAGCAGTTCTGTTTGGTAAGTACTCAGTGAATCCAACTTTATATTCAAGGCTTTGCTTGGAACACAATAGCTCAAGTAACTTTTCATCAGTTAATTGATGTGCTAAAGGAATATGATTTGACAAATGAGCAAAAAATACTTCTCCGTGCTCATGAATGAGTATACCCTTTGAACATTCTTCTTTGCCCTCACCGAAAAAAGCTAGTCGAGTTCAATTTGAGGCAGTAGAAAGAGGTACAGGATCTCCATCAAAATAGTTAGATAAACAGCAAACTGAAAAGATCAAATTGCTAAAGAGCAAGAACTTGACTGCATGTTTCTTATTTGTTAGCCTTAGCAAAAATATGTTACGACTTCAGTACGCCACTCCCTATAATGTTTTATCTAGCTGCATTGATACTTGATATGTCAAAACCTCAACAAGTAGTCACCAACAATGTGGATCCTAGCCTGCTAAGTATCTCAATATTACTGTATGTTATCAGTTGGTGAAAACCATTAAGAAGGAATTAGTTGTTGGCTTGGTGTTAGAAGTTTCGGTTAAGGTCAGTCTTCTTGCATTCTAAGACAAAAGTGTGTTCCTCCAACTCATTTGGATGCCATGTCAGTGGGAACCCTGTTCTCAGAAGATTCATTCACTCCACCAGTATATCTTTTTTTCTAGTCTATGAAGCTTTACTTTATTGTCCTACAACATTTAAATCTTAGAATGAAGCACAAGTTACTTCCGGTTTCTACGATATTATCTAATCTTAGTGTGGAGTTCAAGGGCATTGATGTGGTTTTGTTTTTCGCATGGGTGTTAATTAATCCACTTAATTGATTTTGATATTTTAAATTAACGATTCAACAGAATCTTGTCTAGACTTTCATATATTCTGGGTCGTTGAGTCCAAAGTACTTCTAAAGATTGCACACTTGGTCTTTTTACCAAATTAAAGTATCTATACCCGCCACCCAAGTTGCATTACATTAGGACTAAAAATTCGCAAATTTATTGAAGAAAATTCTCATTATCCTGCAAAATGATTGAAATAACCTGAGACTCTATTTCTCATCATCATAATTTAATTTGCTTTAAATGAAATTAGCAAGTTGAATATGGCATTCATACTAGATTTTTGTGTATCTTATCCCAGGTTGCATGCTGACCACTACATTTCTTCAAAGGGGGGTGTACATGCAACATCAACATCTTAACAGCTCAATACATGAATATCTTACAGGCATTACCAAAAAATCTACAAAAAGGCGAGAACCATTAAACTATAAACTCATGACAACTGAACAAACGAATGAATGGTTTTGTTACCCCCAAAGCTTTGAATGAATGAATGTTTTCTATAGCAAATTCTACCAAAAAATAAAACTCAGATTTCCAAGAACCATGGAAAATGATTGTCGAAGTTCCAACTGTGAAAAACGACAAGAGTACACTATCCATTCCGGGACACATGCATCAAACATCACGCAATAACACATGATAATGACAAACATTCTTGCTAAATAAAAGCATTTAGGCATTGAAACTTCCATTAATTCTCTTGAAGAACATGTAGAAGTATATATCAAGTAGCTAAATGGACAGGCAAAGTATCAGAAAGTGCAAAGCTTACCATATCAACTACAGCCTGACTTGACAGGAACTCGAACACCCCATCACTGGCGACGATGAAGAAGAGATGCTCTGATGAGATCTTCAAGGTCAACAATTCGGGCTCTGCAATAACTCCAATGCTCTCTGCAGTTGAATCCCCGACGCTCCTTGTGAATGCGGTCCCGGGGTACATCCCATTGGGCACCCACAGCCTCGGGGGATCGCCATCATCGTTCTCCTCATCACCCCAGCTCTGCACATCCGGGTCCTTCACCCCCTCCACCTGATCCACACTCAAAACCCTAGCTCCGCACCTCCTCACTCTCTCATACTCGTCCTTCCGGAACGGCGTCTGATCACGCGATAGATCCTCAGCCACCACCGAGCCCTCCCTCCAAACCCCCGCCACCGCCCTCGAATCCCCGACATTCGCGACGTACATAGCGGCACCACAAACCAGCACGGCGATGGCCGTGGTGCCGCTCATTGTGTCGTCGATTTCGCTCTCATGGAGCTCCGAGTTTGTTGCAAGGAAAGCGGAACGGTAAGCTTTGATGGGGTCGTCAAGGAGCGCACCGTCGGCGGAGAGGGCGTCGACGAGACGATCCCGGACGAAGGCGGCGCAGCGGGCGCCATGCTGACCATGGCCGTCGAAGACGGCAAAGAAGTGCGCGTCCGGGTGCTCCTGGAGGTTGGTGCGGACGATGTAGCAGTCCTGGTTCTCACGGTCAGGGGAGTCGGGATAATGCCCGCGCTGGCTGAGGGTGGAGTAGTAGAGGCAGAGGCCGGCCGAGGGGATAGGGGCCGTGCCGACGGAATCTCCGGCCAGAGGCGGGCGGAGTAGTAGTTGATCGGGGGATCTCTGGTCACCGCCGCAGCAGTGGTTGTTTGCTTGCAAGCCGGAGCCGGAACAGCAGCAACTACAGCTATAGTCGCAGCAGCAGCAGCAGTAGCAGCGCCGCCAGCACTTGCCATGTACACAACCCATGCTTCCTCTTCTCCACCTTCGCTATGAGAGGATTAGGGTTTCAAGCTCGGGCGATGGATGAATGCGAGACAAGGTGGTCGTGGCGGTCGTGGTGTGGTGGTGGTCGTCGTGAGTGAGAGAGAGAGAGCAGGATTCGGGTTCGGGTACAAACTAGAACCAAACCCGATCCAAATGAGAGTTCGAACGGGCTGAGAGGGCCCGAATCCGGATGAGAGCTCGGATCGGCCCGTTTAGAGGCTTCGGTGGGCACGAAGACCCATGTTTTGGGGTTCTGTTTGAAATTTGTCCTTTATGAGGGTGTTTTTGGAAATCCCTGTTTTTTTATTGAGCTTTTGTCTGCTCTTTTTGAATGGAAGTATGGGTCAGGATGCCTTTTTTTCTTTTTTTGCTAATTTCCCCTTATTTTTCTGCAAATTCACATCCATTATTTTGTTATTGTTAACTTATTAGTAGGAGGAGGAGAATTGATTCAATTTTATATATAGCCCCATCAATATCCTAAATAAAATCAATATTTATGAATATAATTATATTGTCAATAGTTAAGTGATTTGTTATAAAAAAAAAGGTATAATCCTCAAAATAGTCCCTCTATTTTAACCAGGTGGCCCTTTTAGTCCCTCTAATATAATTTGAGCCTTTTATCTCCCTCTATTTTTCAAATTCGGTCCATTTAGTCCCTCTATCAAATGGAAGTTAAATTTTCTATTAACTTATACTAATGTGGCTTTTTATAATATTAAAATATTATTTTTTAAAAATAAAAAATAATAAAATGAGTACCCAGTTCGGATTCGGATGATGATAGCAGATCCAAACCCTCATTTTATTACCACGCAAAGTGTTCTGTAACGGGTTTGGATCTGTTATCATCATCTTGGTCTGAACCCGGTACTCATTTTATTATTATTATTATTTTATAAATAATTTTTTAATATTATAAAAAGCCACGTCAGCATAAGTTAACGGGAAATTTAACTCATGTTTGACAGAAGGACTAAATAGACCGAAATCAAAAAATAGAGGGAGATAAAACGCCAAAGATATTGTAGACTAAAAGGCCACCGCTAACAAATAGAGGGACTATTTTGAGGATTATACCTAAAAAAAAGGAAACAAAATTACTTTATACTCCTCTCTTTTTCATTACTTTACACAACATATAATTATTTAAAATAAGAAAGTTGTTAAAATTTTATGGTATATAGACAAATATAAGGAATTGCAATGTTTGAAACGTGTATAATTTGCAAATGTGATAAATAAATAAAAAAATGTGCATATGCATCCTATATTCCCAATGATTACAGTGGAGTAAGGAGATAATTAATGCATTAGCTTGATTTGAATGGGCATGTCAAAAAGCCATAAGTCCTGGAGTAAGGAGTTTGTAGAGATGATATTCTCTAGGCTTACACATTTCCTAATCTTGCTAGCAACGAGGACCAATATTTTGTATATATAAGATGTTGCCCATGTATTAAGAGGAACATACTTATGTGTCATCATTTGTACCCAAGCTTTGAAACTTCTGTTTATCAATTCTAATACATGTTTTGAAAGTATGACAGTTTTCATTAGTTTTAAATCTTTTTTACCTAGACCATTCTCAGGTTTAACTCTAGAAATAATGTTGCAGTTTATGAGGTGGAATTCACTACCCCTGTTTTTATCTCTCCAAATAAACATCCTAACTAGTTTGGTTAGGTTCTCAATGATTATGTCCGGGATGGCATAAGTAGTATTCAGGTTATATACAAGCCAGGACATGACTGCAGATTTTGCTAGTATCACCCTACCAGTCGTATACAACTTCGGGGTTTTCCAATCGGCTAGTTTTTTTTCTACTTAATTTGTTAGTGTTTTGAATTTACTCATAGGTATTCTTAGGGCACTCAAATAAAAATTGAGTTAGTCCCCTAATCCAAGGTTACCATGCAAATAATTTATTTTTACTCTTATTTTTTTTATTCTAGTTCATGTGATGAATTAGTTTGAATAAATTATTGGGAAAATTTCAAAAAACTGTGGTTTCACAAATTTGCAAAAAAAAAGAAAGTAGTTTTTTTATTTCGTTTTAAAACTTGTGGTTTCACCGATTTGCAAAAAAGAGAAAAACCGTGACCGACATTAACCCCTGCTGACATGGTAGGGGCATTTTCGTCAAATCACATAATAATAAAAATAAAACCCTTCTCCCCAAATTCATGTTCTCCTCTTCATCTCCCTTCCTTTCTCTCTCTAACCCCCTCTCCCCCCAGGTTTTGGTGCATGGAGGTGCATAGATATCTCTACTGTAATTTCTACATGAGACATGGGGAGAAGTTGGGCAAGAAAATAAGAGATCAGTGAGATAGAAACAGAGGAAGAAGAGGGGCAGAGAGAGAGAGAGGAAGAGGAAGGAGAGAGAGAGAAAGGAAGATGGGCGGAGGGAGAGGAGGGAGCTGTCACGGGGCGGCGGCGGGGGTGGGAGAGAGGAGAAAAACTTATATGGACCCGGGCTCACCTATCTTTAGGTGAGCCCCCCTCCATTATGCTATTTAGAAGATGTTTTAAGTATTTCCAACCGTACTGATGGGAAGATCATCGAAAAATAAACAAGCATATCCATTTTCATGTAATTTTGTGAGTAACGGTTGAAATTCTAAAAATCAACTGAAATTTCTATAAAATTTCAACCGTTAAGTGGGAGGGACAAAATTATATGAAAATGGATATGCTAGTTTATTTTTCACATCTTCCCATCCGGAAAATACTTAAAACATCCTCTAAATAGTATAATGGACCGGGCTCACCTAGAGATAGGTGAGCCCGGGTCCATGCAAGTATTTCTCGGGAGAGAGAGAGGGGATAGGATTAAGGTTTAATTAATTAGGGTTTAGATTTAATTAATTAATTAGATTATAAATAGGGTTAAAGTTAGTATTAGGGTTTAATCAATTTTAATTTACGTGATTTGACGAAAATGCCCCCGCCACGTCCGCAGGGGTTAACGTCGGTCACGATTTTTCTCTTTTTTATAAATCGATGAAACCAGAAGTTTTAAAACGAAATAAAAATAACTACTTTCCATTTTTTACAAATCGGTGAAACCATATAGTTTTTTTTTTGAAATTTTCCCTAAATTATTTTAAGAACTTCAAACTTTAACCTTAGTTGACCAACAACTCCATAACTACAAAATTATGAGAAAAGATATATACTGTGACAACTGACAAATTAAAAAAAAAATTTAAGGTTAACTTGACAAAATTTAATATTTTAAATTTCCCATAAAATTTTAATAGAAATTAGTTTGATTATCCTCTTATTAATTATATAGGATTCTCTTTAACCAAGTAAAGAAGTGTGTTAATTAGGTTATGCTTTTCACCTCATTAATTGTCGTTTCTCTAAATAGAAAGTTATATAATATGAAGACAATTTAGATATCAAATGGTTATAACTGTAAATAGATTTATAGTTAATGAATTATATTAGAACCATATTTTCAATGATTTATTCACTTAATTTGCTAATCAGGTCTCATGAAATTGTTCACATAGCACCTTCATCTCCATGTGTTTTGGTATTAATGATATGATTTGTCATTGTTAGGTGGCCTCTCTACATTTTGAACTGTCAATTTGGCAAGTGATTAGACCTGTGGTGAGAAAGAGAGCTAGATAGTTTGCTTTCAAATACATTGAACCCATCAGACTCACCAACAGGTTTTAGTTAGCTATCAAGTATGAACAAAAGTTTCACTTTTCCAATATATATCAGAGGAGAGATTCAAATTTAATAACTAATAGTCCCCACATTTAAAGTGTAAGCAAAAAAAATCCTAGTTGCCTCTCCAAAAAAATCCCAAAATTAACAAATAGCATAATTATAATAATTACAACTAAACAATACAACAAAGAATACAACTAAAGATTAATAATTTTATAAAATAATAATTAACAAACCCTAACTCTAACCCCCTCGCCCGCCTCCCCGCCACCTACTCTCTTGCCGTCGGGCCACCATCATTCCACCATCATCATCCACCACCATGCTACCCATATTGTCCGCCAAATGCTGACCATGCTTTCTTCAATCCTTGCGCTTGTAATAATACGGTTGTTGGATGTTAATAAATATATAAAATAGTAGGGACTAAAGAGCAAAGTGGGCTGATATTCATATTCTTTAATGATTTAGTCAAAGACCTTATCTTAAAACGAACGGTTGAGAAAATAAAGATAAAAATAAAAACATAATCTTAAAATTTAAAACACAGTTACAAATCCCATTATTTATCCTCTCACCACTTTCATCATTGGAACCCTAATTGTTCTCGTGTTTAGGCGATCTATATGGGAGTTCTACTCTCTCCCTCTCAAAATCTTCTCGCTACAGGTTGGCCTGGGTTTTGGTGATAGGGTATCAATGTGAGCCCTCGATTGATCCTTGCTTTTAGTTTATCTTAGTTGAAACTTTTGTTAGAATCGCGCTTGAATTTGGGTGTGTGATGAAGATGGTTTTAGACCTCTTGTTGTTGTGATCTGTTGGGTTAAATTAGGATTGATAATAAAAATTATTTATGATGCAAGTGGTTTACAACCTAGGTTTCAATTTGATTGTTGGCTTAAATTTTTATTATATTCTTCTTTGTATTATATGCTGATTTTTTGTTTTATATTAATTCGCTATTTATTTCGTAGGTTTTATAAGATTTAATATAAAGCTCCAATATTTTGCATTAATATTAAACCTTTTGTGAATATCATTATGTTATTATGATCTCGTTTTTCGTGCAAGTCATTGAATTACACAACTGATCTAAAAATATAAAAATATAAAAAAAAACGTCTGTCTACATGTATGTGTTTGATTTCATTATTATTATTTATTTATTTTTATTTTTTTGAGATCAGCCTCAGGCCCTCATGCTTCTTTGATGAATTTAAAATTGTTTTATTTTATTTATTTATTTTTTTCTTGATTTTGAACTTTTCGGAAACGGGCTGCCAAAGTTTTATTATTACTATGTTTTGGTATTATTTTAATTAATTAATTAATTAATTTTTATTTGGTTTTATTATATATATATAAATTTTTACCAACCGATTCATTTGTTCCCTTGCTGCCGATTTTTTTTGTTCTTTTGGGTAGTTATTTTATTTATAACTGATGTTACAAACAAATTTATTTTTATGATTAAAAAGATTTGTTTGCTTGTTCTCAGATTTAGTTGCAGGAATTAAATAAGGTAAATTAGATAACTTATAGGTAGGATCTCATGCGGGGGTGTTCATGTAGAGAGACTTGGGAATAGGAACAATTTTGTGTAAGTTTTATAAAGCTCAATAACCGAGACTATATTTTCTGTATTAGATCTTAACACGGAGGTTTGAGTTGCGGTTAGAATAAACTTGGAGTTTGGAGGTAAGTATTCCACCTAAATTAAGCAAGGTTTTTCTTATCAACTTGTAGAAATTATTTTTGTTATTATAACTTAAATTATATATTGATTTTATCTGACGTTTCAAAGAAACTGTAATCGATCTACTACTTCTCTGCAAAAAATCCAGTACATGTATGTTCGGTTTAGAACTATTGACATTTGCTTGCTTGACATACTCTCCGATTCTGATTATATGACTTATTTTTTCTGCGATATTTATCATGATTTTCGAGTACGTCTCCAAATTGTCTATGTTCTGACCTTCGTCAATGGGGGTTAAACATTGACCGTGCACGTATACTATGAACTAGTTCAACCCGTGGTCACAATAGCGATATATGTTTCTGCTTTTCCACGTCTTGCCGGTTATAATACTTGATACATTGTTTCTCGACGGTGCCACCGGGGTTATTAGTGGTCATAAAAAGTTTAGGAGACTCTAGTAGTTTGAGTGTAAACTAAACCTTCTGATAGTATGTTTGTATGATAACTTCAGAAACTATAATTTTTGCAAATTATTGTGTTATTTACGAATTCCTTTTTCCTTTTACTATATTGTTTCATATTTATTTATTATATTAAACACTGCATGGTTCACCGTTTTAGTGGGTACTTACTGAGCTCCCAAGCTCATTAATCTCTGGACTTTTTTTTTCAGATCACGAGGAGTAGATGAGATGTCTAGAGCCTGATCTTATCCTTAGTGTCTTAGGGATTTTCTATAGTGTGTTGAAAAATTAAGTTATGCTTGGTTTATTTTCATAGACTTTGCCCATCTGTTAGATTATGTTGGATGTTGAATTGAACATTTGAGATTTAGAAATAAATTCATATTCTTCAGTTATTTGTAGTAATTGTAAACAGGTTATGAGGCCTTGCATACACAGTGGGGCCCATCCCCACAAGTATGCGGCCGATCTGCCGACGTCCCATTTTGGTTCGGGGCGTGACAGCGCTCCTCTTCCTCCCTCCCTTCCACCTATTCGTCAGAACCGCAGCCGTGATATGTTGTTTAAGTTCTATCCGAAGCGGGAGCGGGAGCATTAAAGGCCCATGCCGCCATCTTCAATTCCCGGCGTCTAGTTGGGGAGGAAAAAGCTTCAGTGGGATCAAGATCGCGCCTTTGAGGACGAACTCCACAGATCACACCGAGGCCCTAGAAGGATGGGGTTTGTTGATGGTCATCCCTGGCAAGATGGTTTCTTTGATCAGAGCATGCCTAATCCTTCTGTTTTGTCACATAGAGATGGTTCTTGGGGTCGATTAGGACTGAATAGAGGCATTTTCATGGCTGATCGGCGTGATTGCGGCTTACTATTTGAGTATTGCTATAGTAAGACGGAAACCATTTTATCTTGGGAGACAAACGTCATAACACTAATAACAGTATAAATTGGGGCGAAATTTGTCTTAAGGAAATAGAATCACTAAATTCTAGACTCGATTTCATTAATCTACCACCTATAAGTTGTTTATTGTATTATGCACATTTTTCATATTGCAAGTCATATGGAAAAAAATATATATTTTTATGAATTTAATTATATTACATAATATCGAATAATATCTCCAACATAGACTATACTAGTAAAATCTTTGAGGAGTATTTCCGACAAATCCTTGCAAGTTTGTATATCCTATTTGTTCTTATTTATAAATACTATTTGTTCTTCTCACTTGTTTTTTACAAGAAAAGTATTAACCATACAAGTTTGTAAATCTATGTTCATTTATTTTTTATAATTACAATTGATTTTACTTCCCCTAAATTCTTGCTCAAGAAACTCTCTCACTATTTCATAATTACAAATGACTCCCTGGAATCCTCCATGTTATTATGAAAGCCTTGGTATGTGAGATTGAGCTCTCAACCTATGGTTAACCATAGATTAATTAATGGCGAAATACCTATCTTACCTAAAGAAACAAAGTTCAAAAGGATTTTTAAGGTTTAAAATGTTGGGCAAAACATAGGTTATGAGAAAAAGAAAAAGAGTGGAGTTAGGTAAAGACTTTGATTATGCAACCTTTGTTGAGTGGAAGAAAATGATGGGATTGATTATGCAAAGTGTTTAAGCAACAAAGAAGAAAATAAAAGCTTTCAATTGAGCCTACATCTCTACATTGTTGATAATTTTTAAATATAAGTTATTTTTTGGAAAAAAAACTAATTTATTAAGTTAAAAGAATATTTTAAAAATAATATATACCTCTCTAGAAATTTTTTTTAACTCTATGAGATTTTGCACGAGGAAGATTTTAGGGAGCTAATTATAATTATGAAAAAGATAGGGAGTTTCCTACAAATGCATAAGAATTCAAATAGGTACATGAAAAAAAAAACTCTAAATAAAGATATTATAATTAAAAAAAATTAAAAAAAAATTATATTGATATCCATCTATATTACTAAAGGAGAACTAGTTTGGATCCACACAATTCTTGATCCATTTGTTTGTGATGTTTTTTGTAATATGAATATGTGACATGGGTTGTCTTAAAATATATCATGAACATATGATGAGTCACTGTATTATTTTCTTATACCTCTAATCATCCAAAAATATTATTAATCTTAAATTAATCTTGAAGTAAGATTTGAATAAAATATTTATTTTTATCATTAGTTTAAAATAAAATTTTGTGGATTATAAGATTGTAAACTTTTGTGAATTTATATGTAAAAATCATTTAATAATATAATAATATATATACTTTTGGATGACTTTGTAAGAATCATATTAACTTTTCTCAATATAAAGTCATTAACTAAAAAACTAAATTCTAGAGAAAAAAATTATAGGGTATATAAGAAAAGTCATTTATAATTTTAAATAACTTAGAAGTTCATAAAATATATAAAAAAAATAGAATGGTATATTAACAAACCCATAATGGTCATTTACTATTTCAAATGATTCATATGTAAAAAATTTAGAGGGGTATATAAACAAACTTAGTTTAATAATTTATACATTAATTTAACACCGTCAATAGTCAACTTAACCACATAAGCATATAAACAATAAAAGCTGATTTGTAGGGATATATAAGTAAAATATTATTTTTACAAAAGTATTTAAACAATTTCAAACTTTTACATAGGTTTGCAAGCAAAAACTCAAATAATTAATCACATTGAAGGCAAAATAGTCATTTACCATCATTATTATATTTTTTTTTAGTAATTATATACTTACCATAAAAATCAAACATTGTATCAATTTTTTTTCTCCAAACTATACAAGTAGTTTTTAATTTGTTTAAACCTCTCTTTCCACCATTATTATTATTATTATTATTATTATTATTATTATTATTATTTAACATGGGTAACAAGCACCTCCTTGTGGGATGGTGGTCTTAGATGACAAATACCCTTAACCCTCACAGTGTGCTTGAAACACTTTTGATTATTAAATAAATAAATAAACATAATTTATCCATAAATGATTTGATATCTTGAATTATATATTTTGTAGAAAATTTTTAATTAAATAAATGAATAAGATTTATCTATTGAGCAAATTATTTAATAGTCTCTGAAACAGTAATCAGGTCCCTACCCACCCCACTATTTATTACACCCCCACCCATAAATACCTCATAGACTAATAGAGATAATAATATTTTTTTCGGGACTAAAAGTTTATTATCCATTATCTATTTTATGACAAAAGATTAAAAATTAAAAAAAATAAACTCTTTATTATTATTATATATGTTTGCAACATCCCATCCCACCATTAATGGTACTATGACCCTTGTTTTGTGGGGGGCATCAGGATATGGAGGTCTTTGGACAGTGACTCACTTCCACACGGAGAAAGCAACCTCCGAATTAATAAGTCAATTTATCATTCATAGTCTCATACATGCGTGTTCTCGTGCTCGACTGTGACCCGCGTGTATCTTTGGATTAAATTGGGACAAAAAAAAAACAAAAGAGAATTAAATATATTTAATGCCAATTTTGATTTAACAATACTAATTAAACATGAGCTATTCAATCTAATTGTTAATATTAAATCAATTAATAGTCAATATTAATTAATTATTAATGACCAATTTAATTGCTCTGCATGTGTAGGAAGAGTTATTTTTCTGAAGTATTATGTTTAGTTGCATAATTGGACATCACAATTTATTTCTTGCACGCGTTAGAAAACAAAAACCTGAATATATATTGATATACAAAGGATCTACTCGACCATCTTTCACCATCATACCCTCTTTACAGTCTATACGAACCAATAAGGCGCCATCATACCTTCCTAGGAGAAGGCAAAACTACCCTAGGGATAAAGAAGGCGCGCCTAGGATCTCATCATAATCAGATAAAGGTGACATAGATCTCAAGAAGGAAAAAAAGGAGATAAGAAGAAGGTACCAGGCAACCAAGTAAGGAAAGAAGAGAACACAGCCATACTCTTGTCCACTATCTTCTTCCTCTGTTCAGGCCACTAACTTGACCGTCGGAGCAGGCACAGGCAACAGAGCCCCACCCCCTCTAACAGTCTCTCCTTTACTTTGTCCCCATCGCAGGTGGATCTTACAAGAGCACACTTGCAAAGAGGTCTTCTTTCCCATGAGGCTTCATCAGTTGGCTGGAAACCTGAGGAGCCCACGTGGCGAAACCAAATAATCAGCTAACAGATTGGCGCCGTCCATGGGGACATACGATAACGAAAAGCCACGAACCATGAAGAGGATTACTCGTGGTCGACCACAAGGCCAGGAAGAAGGTGAAGCATCGAGACCCTTGGAGGTAGGACCTGATGACCCAAACCTTCAAAACCAACGAGAAGAAATTGATTCACAGGAGGCACGTTACCTTGCCTTGGAGGCAAGGCTAGAAGCGAAGATGGAGACACAAATGGAGGCCATGACGCAAGCCTTCCTCAAACTGGAGAGACAAGTCTCCCAAGTCCCTGTACCACGTCCCCTCTCTCCGGCAATCTCCAAGGGAAGGGTGAGGTCAGATCTCCGCAAGGAAAGATCCGACCGACATGCAGATTGGGAACCGAACCGGCACACCGATAGAGACAAACATAGGGCAAATCCTGAGGCAAGCAACTCTGGTTATCTACCCCATCGGCAACACTCCAAGACAGTCCAAATACCCGATTTCCCTCCGAGAAAGCAGGAAGGGCACAGGGAACCCAACCATTATATAGAGATACTCATAGCACCAGGCGCCCGACAGCCCCGTTCACCCGAAGGATCATGAAGGCGTATCTCCCCCATGGAATCAGACCCCCACAAATGGAGACTTTTACGGCTCGACTGATCATGCTCATGGACGCGTCTTCGGACGTCATGATGTGTCAGCTTTTCCCAACGACCTTGCGAGGCCCAACTTTGTCTCCTCTTTTAAAGCACTATTTGCGCTCTTCCTTAGCCAATTTGTGGGTGGTAAGAGACGCAAGAAGACGTCCACCACCCTTATGAGTGTGCAACAACTAGAAGGAGAGACCCTCCGTAATTACGTCAACCGCTTCACCTAAGAAACTCGCACCATTCCCCGACTTAATCAGTCTGTCGCCGTGGTGGCGCTAATCTGTTAGCTGAGTCACCCTTCAAACACGACTTATCCCTGGAGTATCCCGAGGAGTTTTCCGAGCTCCTTGCATGAGCCAAAAATTTCATCAACGGCGAAGAAATACAACTTGGATGGAGAGGGAAAAAAAAGAGGACCCCATCAAAGTCAAAGATAGTTGTGCTTGACATTAAGGCACCCATGGAACTGCCAAAACAAGCTCCACCTAACCCTTCAAGGGGGCGCCCACCTCCCCGAGCTCGAGACCACCCACGAGGGGATGAATTGTGAATTGAGATACCGGGAGTTTGCCCCTCTTAACGATACCCAGGCCAACATCCTCATGCAAATACAGGGTCAGAAAATCTTGAGGGCACCCGCCAAGATGAGAAACCCCTCCCACTGGAAAGACAAATATTGCTCATTCCACCAGGAGCATGGCCACGACACAGAAGAATGCAGGAACTTGAAAGTTGAAACTGAACATTAGATCCGAAAGGGCCAGCTTACCCAATTCATTAAGCGTGACTCCAATGAGGAAGGCCCGTCGGGAAACTACCTCGCCCCCCACCCCCCGCCAACTACTGTCTGAAGCGTGGACTAGATTAGGAGTGCTATCGTTACAGCCAAGGTGCTATCAGAGAACAAGACTTATGTACCGCCACCCCAGCATGCTTAAACGGTACGAACTATGTAATTACCGCCTTCTATTTTGCATAAAAAGTCAGTACTTTTCGAAATGCATTTTATTACCAACGTTGTTGTTATAGCAAAGAATACATGCATCAAAACTATAAAGAATAAGGCCAATAGAGCCGTACAAAACCATAGAATAGCGACACAACTCCCCGAGAACATAACCAACATCTCGGCACCCAAGAGCGTGTATGCAGATGCAACACCTAGGAGAGTGACCGACATCTCGGTACCCAAGAGTGTATATGCAAATACGATACCCAGGAGAGTGACCGACATCTCGGTGCCCAAGAGCGTGTATGCAGATGCAACAGCCAGAAAAGGGACCGACATCTTGGCACCCAGGAGTGTGTATGCAAATGCCTCACCCAGAAGCGTAACCACCATAGCGGCACCTAGGAGAGTGAATGGCGAAACGACACCCAGGAGAGTGACAGACATCTTGAAACCCGGGGGCATATACGCGCACGCGACACCACCTCTTTTAAACATGTAATTGCCATTGCGGCACTCCGAGAAGCAAATAGTATAACAACACTTGCAAGCACGCCTTGCATCTCAACACACGAGTACACGCGACGACACTCTCTGAGAGTTAGACAGACTCGATGTTTCTAAAGGAACACATCACTTCAAAATACGAGTAATGGGGCACGACGGGTTTAAATAAAAACCATGTTATTTAAAAAGTAAGGATGGTTTGATATATTTGATTAACACATCATCGACGGTCACACGAACTCGTCGTTACTGGGAATCACCTCTATGTCTCTTGAACTGGCAAAAAAGGCCCCTTCCTTTTCACACACGTTCGCCCCAAAAATATTTACCTTGAAATGAATCCCTCCAAAGAAAGAAAAAACTAGGAAATCCCCCAGAGTCAGTTGATGGTCTGCGGTGAAACCGGGTAATGCAGGAGGCTCGAGTCAAATGTTGCCGGGGTTAATATAAAGACGGGAAGTTATCGAGTCAATTCCAAGATTGGGTCGATTTTGGGTGTGTTTCAGTATTCTTCCTTGCGGTCCTTGGATCCGATTAGCCCGTGGGATAATCACTACCTCGCCCGACGTTACCGGGCCACCCCCTTTCAAACCGCATCTCCTCGGAAGAGTGATCCCTTACCAGGAGCACACTCCAAAACCGCTCGTTGGGACCCTCCAGGTTCACGTCACCTCCAAGCAACTGAGATAAATGATTGACGAATGTAGGAGGAATGGTCAACTGCTCAAAGAAAGCCGGAGACACGAACACCTTGAAAAACGATGGTCCTTCCAAAAATGACATTTTCAACCCCTATGGGACGCCACCTCGCCGTAGGCCAGCTTATAAAGCCCGTGTAGGATGACTTGACGGTCATAACGAGGACCTGCCTTTATTGCAATGAAACGCCCTAATCAGTTACTTAGGGACTCCTATTCAAACCTCGAAACTCACGCCACGACTGATCGAGAAATGAGGAGGAATAACTTAGCGGTCATCGTGACAACTTACCCTCGTTATAATAAAATGCCTCGAGATCAACTGTTGACTATTCCATCATAGTAACTAGTGACCCAAATTACACTAGAACTACTCCCAGTGAACGAAACCCCCGATAATAAGTGCCCGAGAATCTGGTCAATTACGGCCTATTCCCGGAAAGGATAGGGACAAGCTCCTAGCTACCCAAATAAGGGAACACCTCGGCAGAATATATGATTAATCAGACAGTCCCTTCGTTCTACACGAAGGGAAAACAAAGGCAAGGAATGTGAAAAAGGGTCATGAGCGTTACAAAATGGTGGATAACAAAAGACAACCCCAACCATGTCCGAGAAGGAAAATGATCACAGGACCCGGTAGGGATGGGTAGTAGAATTAGTATCTCACCAGTTATAAAGGCAAGTAGGAGATATAAACAGGATGAAAGCGAACCCTCAACTACGTCGCACACACCCAATCCCCGACCATTTGGACCCAATAACTTGGGACATGGCGGGGGAGATAGTATGCCCCAATCATCTTGAGAAAACACAACGAATCCATAGTTTTTAGTGAAGTAAGATTTCTTCATTAGAAATAGAAGAAAGTACACCTCACTTGCAAAACGCAAAAGTAATAAAGAACGTCTACTAAGAAAGACAGAAGGAAAGACATAGAAGAGTTAAGCCGGAGGCATAGTGGCGGCAGACCCTTCCGCCATAGGATCCTCCGAAGATGATCACACCATCTCCCCGGCTGTCGCCCTTCCCAAGACCGTAACCTCGACGAAATCCCCTTTAGCTTTCTCTTTCTGCCGAAGGCTTCCCTAGAGCCTCAAGACCTCGGTGTGATCTACATCACCCAAGCGCAGGTCAAGATAGGCCCGAGCTACTGCCTGGAAGACGGAGAACCAACCTTTGGCGCTTTCGCGCATGGCCTCTTGAATTCGGGGCCAACCTTGAAGTGCACCAAAGCCTTCTCGGCAGCCTTTCGTTGGTTGCCAACCAGGGAGGCTTGAAACTCAAGAGAATCAACGTGACGCTTGACCGCATCCCCCAACTCTCGGGCCCATTCGGGGGAGTTACAGAATCCCTCCTTGAATGATGCCACCCCTGCGTTAATATCCTCCTCAATAGCCACCGTCCTCGAATTCTTCTCGGAATCCAGAGCGGTCTCCGAAGCTTCGAGGGAAAGACGACACTCAGAGAGCTCCTCTTCAATCTTGGCCTTTTCCCCTAAAAGGAGCCTTTGACTACCGACAAGCCTCCAACTCTTGCCAGAAAACCTCTTTTCCCGCCCTAGTCTTTCCTTGCAGGCGTCTAGCGGCATGCTCTAAGAAATAGCCGCCCTGAGAAAGAGATATAGCAAAGGGTAATTATGGGATACATGAATTCTCAAATAAGAGATAGGCATTCTTAAACAACATACCAAAAAAGCCAGTGAAGAAAGGTAATCGCCTAAGGCATCGTCGTCAAGGCTTGAAAACCTAGCCTCGAACGAAGGAGAGTGCACCATTTCAAAAGCCCGGGAAGCACGCTTAGGAGTTACTAAAATTTCGAAGACGGGGGTCGAAGATCCAAAGGGCGTGGGGCCCCTGTCCCCCGCTTGGCCATTAGGCTTGGAGAAAGCCCGGTCTCAACAAATGCAGAAGAGGAACTCCGAGCCCTCTTCCGAGGTCGACTAAACTCCTCGGCTTCCTTTTTCTTCAACCTCCCCTCTTTCATTTTTTTCTTTTTCTTCCTAGAGGTTCATGATCGGAGGGAGCAAGAATGGCCTCAGATGGCAATACCATAGGGGGATCAACCTCCACGGGCACGTCCTCGAGGTGGATCTCTAGGTCCTCAATACCCGCCATGTCCCCGTTGCCCTTGTAAGCCTAGACGCCGTCCATAAGTAAGTCCATCAACTCGTTAATATTCATACTTGCACCTATACCAAGAATAAACGAATGGGTTAGTTAACCAGCAAAGTCTGATCTCGGGATGAAACCCAAGACTTCCTACCCTCTGCTAGAAAAAGCCAATGATCTCGGAGGTTCTTGGGGATCAGGAGTCGGTTAAGGCGAATCCTAGGAAAACCCTGGAAGACTAGTTGTTGTCTCTTTTCGTCAAAACTCACATAAACACGTGGGAAATTAATCAACCTCGTTAAAACTCTCGGGAGTGAACTGCGCTGACAGATGATTCTTGAGACCCCGAGATTCCCGGGACCTCCCGCACAACCCAAATGAGTTCCACCATGTGGGCCTAGACTCCATACATGCCGATTTACCCCGAGATTCCGAAAACCTTGGGTCAAAGAGGAGGGGGAAATAGTGATATACGAAGGATCTACCCGACCACCTGTCACCATTATACCCTCTCTACAGTCTATACGAACCAACAAGGCGCCGCCATACCTTCCCAGGAGAAGGCAAAGCTACCCTAGGGGCAAGGAAGACGTGCCTAGGATCTCATCCTGACCAGATAAAAGTGACACAGATCCCAAAAAGGTAAAAAGGGAGATAAGAAGAAGGCACCAGGCAACCAAGGTAAGGAACGAAGAGAACACAACCATACTCTTGTCCACCATCTTCTTTCTCCGTTCAGGCCACTAACTTGATTGTCAGAGCGGGCACGGGCAACAGAGCCTCACCCCCTCTAACAGTATCTCCTTTACTTTGTCCTCATCGCAGGTGGATCTTACAAGAGTACACTTGTAAAGAGGTTTTCTTTCCCATAAGACTTCATCAGTTGGCTGGAAACTTGAGGAGCCCACGTGGCAAAACCAGATAATCAACTAACATATATTATTATGGCAAAATATGTGACAACGCATGACACGATCCAGACCCCTAGGATATAAGCTTAGATACAGAGTCATCTGACAGCAAAGGATGAATCTTTAAGGATGCCAAGATTTGGTGAATCAAGTTAACAAAGGAGAAAAACTTTTCTCTGAAATATCTCTTCTTAAAACCTTTCTGAGAGTTTTGACTTGATTGTCAGAGGTTCCCCACCGGCCCCGAACATGAGCGATTGGATTCCTTCCCTCCCATGGTTCTCTCTATTTTCAAACAGATTCGTGAAAGCCAATCATCAAAGGAGTCCTTGATCTAATGGAGTGAAAGGACAAAAAGAAGAGGCTCCAAAAAGATTACCCATTCGACTCCTCGACTATCGATTATGACTACTTCTCTATCAAAATCCATCGAAAAATTCCCACTATTTCTAATTCAAGCGGATCATTGCATCATATATATATATATATATATATATGGGCATGATACAATCAGGCCGGTCGGAACACTATTCCGGTAAGGTCGCCTCCTATTTTAGCCCTTGGAGCATGTTTTAAGAATTTCTAACCATATGGATGAAAAGAACATCGAAAAATAAGCTAGCATGTCAATTTTCATACAATTTGAGAACTTGTAGGGTCTTCATCTTAACGGGTGAAAATTTATAGAAATCCTACTGGTTCAGAATTTCACCCGTTAACAAATTTTCACCCGTTAAGATGAAGACCCTACACGTTCCTAAATTGTATGAAAATTGGCATGCTAGCTTATTTTTCGATGTTCTTTCCATCCATACGGTTGGATTTCATCAAAATACTATGCAAGTGGGTCAAATGGAGGCGACCGCAATTGCACAGTAATAAGACCTGCCGCATAGTATCATGCCCGTATATATATAGGGTAAGGATGCGGCCGGCCCATCCCAACACCCATACAAATTATAAAATCCCAACACCCCTGGGCCGGCCACATTGTATCAAATTCATATATATATATATATATATATATATATATATATATATAAGTTTAATTTTGAAGTAATTTGTTAATGTTAATAATTATATGTATAAAATTATTATATTTTATATATTTAGTTAGATTAATAGGAAATTATGGGCATAGAAAGGGAAAAGAGATGGTGACAGTTTGAGCATGGATTTTGCACATTATATGAACACGGGGGATGAGACCAAATTGAAGGAGCCAGTCTCCCTCCCACCTGGTCTTAGAGGTGTCAACTGGCCGTGCCACCCGTGGGCCAACACAGCCCGGTACGAATGGGCCACCCCTGGGCCAGCACAGCCCAGCATGAGACTAAGCACGGCCCGGCACAGTAGCCATCTGCACCTATTGCCATCCCCAATAATAGCTTGACATAATTCAAGTTTATTCCAAATAAACCATCCCTAAAAAATAGTTTCTGTATACAAACTAATTAAATTTTATAAATTGTTTTTATTGGATGACTTGGTAAGGAAGAGAAGACAGGGATCAATTGAAGAAGAGCAATTTGATTGCACAATGTTAGAACTAGATTGTTAAGTTTGGATCTCTGATAGCTATAATATTTATAACTTGCCACTCATTCATGAAGGTAAAACTACCGCAGGTATAACACAGATCCCAAAAATGCGAATATCGAATAAACCATTTTGAGGAGCAGGGAAATTTTATTATGCATTTTTCAGATCACAAGGTGTAATCTGGGAATGGACTGCTCGTAAAATATACAAACAATCAGTTCTTATTGTAACTTAAATAAGAGCAATAAGATCTTCCCTGCACCAAGAGTCCGATCGAAAAAGCTTGTTCTGGTAATCAGATTCATCACTGTTGAATTTGCTACCCAAAACATATCATCATCAAACCAAATGCGGAGCCTGAAATGTTGCGAAACTTCGATTACGAAAAGCTGACAACATTTTACAGAAAAAATTCAAAATGCTGGTATGGTATCCACCATGGGAACATTCAGAGAAACAAGTAATGAGTTGAGGAAGTATCACAGTATCTTTAATTACGAGAAAGGCTTCTATACCCCCACTACCTATACCTACAATTTATTATCCCCATCTCATAGGTTTGCCTTTTAACAAACTGATTTGTATCTATTCATAATAAATAGCGTCCAATAAAGGTATTTTAGTTAATTGACAAATTAAAGATAAAAAATGACACCAAAAGGAAACAAAAGAAGTAGGCATGAGATCAAGATACAGGTTGTGGTTACTAGTATTTGGGGTACGGGAGCTGAATCACTCCAATAATCCTTTTCAGCACTTCAATATTTGCTGAAACGAAAGATTTCATGTCATGCATAATCATAGTGAGTTCCTTATACCTTGAAACGACTTCTAAACTGAATGTCTGGAAGCACCAATTGTTTGCCTTCTTTTGCAAACTCAACAATGTTCGACAAACTATGCTTTTCAGATCATCTACTTATTCAGCTACCTTAGCAATATTTGTGCAATTTATGTTTCTTGGAATGTTTGCATATTGTAGGTGTAGTCATGTCTTGTCCACGTTGACCTAGAATGTCATAGTTTTGTTCTCTGATTATTTCCCATTATTTGATAATATATGTAAAGTATTTGAACAACCAGAAACTAATAATTACATATGAATCAGCTCTAATTCATGAGATATACTAAATAATAGCAGCATCATCAGACAAATGTTATTGTCTATGAAGCACAGTTAGCCAATATAGTACTAAATAATACAATTTAATAAAAAAAAGGAAAATCACCTTGATACAAAAAGATGTAAAAGGTTTACCTGATTATTTCTAGTTATACTTCCACATGCCTCGGTATTGGCACACCTGACTCCGCAGTCAGGACTTTGTAGGCATTCTGTATTTGTCTAGTGATAGGACCCACTTCTCCGGTTCCAATAACGCGACCGTCAATCATAACAACCTGTCAAGAAACAATCCTAATTATGAACATCTCCAGTTTAAGTTTAGAAAAAGATAAAAAGTACAAATACAACTTTCATGTAACAACTAATGATTTTTCAATACAGGGTCATATTCCCTAAAGTTGGTACAATGCCTCTATATAGCTGAAACTAGACCTATATGACTTATATTACAATAAAGTGGTCCTGCATATCCATCACAGTTAAATATTTTTTTCTGATTGCACCTGGCAACCAATAAAATACATCTTGCTGTTTCCAATTGCATTGACAAAATTGAATTCAACATGCACTGTAATAATTAATCTGTATTTTCACAAGACCAATCAAATAAAATGAGGACAGATTGCCTTGATATGCCACCAAGCCGGCTTGACTACATGATGATTTGAAAGGAACCTGATTGATTTGATCATGCTTATTGATTGGAATTGTAGATATTGAAGGGTCTTAGGAGAAGAAAATTACTGTAACCTTAGCCACAAAATCACTGATTGTAATTTAAATTTAATGGTGAACTTTATATGGCTGGAAACAAGAATTGGAACAATCAAAATTGAAACAGAAATAAGGGATTGACCGGTGTGAGTTCTCCCATTGTTCCTGTAGTCCAGACCTGCAACAACAAATATTAACACAAGATAAATCAGTCATTCATGGTTTGTTTCTAATTGAATTAAGGTTTGCTAGAAAGGCAAGGAAATGTTTCAAAAATTCAGCATCTAAAGCGAAGGCTACTTGAACTAATATTTTCTGTCCAATTATTTATAACAGTTGAGAGGTGAAGTTGCAAAATTAATGATAATGTTAATCTGCAAATACAATGGAGATAAAATGCTTTGAGAAATCTCAGCTTCATGATCAATAATAGCATGACCAACAATATGAAAATGCATCCTATAATAAAGCAAATTCTCAATTGCTTCCAAGTTTGAAAAGAATAACCAAAACATCGAGAAACATAGTAGTAAAAATAGTAAATTGATATGATAAAGGTTTAAACATTAGGTGCAGAGTAAGTTATTTCCCCTGCAAATCCTTCACATAGTGATATCTTTTATCAATGTTAATGCCTTCATTCATGTCCTTCTAGCCAGTAATCTTTCACCTCATCTCCAAGTCAGATCTAATTATAGTTCTTAAATTAAAATTTGAAATACACAAATTAAAAGTTTTCTTCTGATCATCCAATCCTCATATTAGATATGCATGTATAGCTCCATATTTTAACCTATTAACCCAAGTTACAAGAGCAACAATCAAATATAGGTTTCAGTATCAGCAACAAGCAATTTGGTCTCAACACTTCAATAAATGAATCCTCAGATTATTACTTCCAAGGATCATCCATCTTGTTTGAGAGCCCTATGTGGATAATAGAAATTCACATATACACAGGTTATTTGATTCTTTTCAGATATTCACCTGATCCAAATAGTTCCTATGTTTTGAATGTTTATTGTTGGTACTAAATAGTCACACAATATGTACTTACAACCTGAACATGTGAGACGTTTTTTATATGACAAAACTGTGAGGCTTGATATAGAACAAATCACTATTGTCGTCAATACTTAAAATGGATCTAATCTCCTGATTATCCATTTTAGTTCATCTTACATCAAATTTTTTAATGACAGAAATTTAAGAGCAAGGAGACAAATAATGTTTGCTTGATTCTAAAGTATTGTTTATTTCATCTTTGATAAGAGCATGCAACGCACTCACGCACACACAAGCATACTAATTAATAAGGAGAAAAAGAAATCTAAACTTCAACAGCCAAGTTGGTAGCATGGCACTTCAATCAATAAAGAAAACGAAGACAAGTGGCTCAGATTTGTGTTTTATTTATTAATGACAGAAATGTTAGTCTTTAGCAATATACTTGGTGTGGTCATACTAGACCGGGTTATGAGCTCAGATTTGTTGTCACAGTAGAGCTTCATAGGATCCTTCCCCTTAATCTCAAGATCATTCAGGATTAACCTGAGCCACAGCAATTCACAAAGGCCATCAGCCAAAGCTCTGAATTCTGCTTCTACACTAGACTTGCCTACAATAATTTACTTCTTACTCTTCCATGTTACCATATTTCCACCTAAGAATATACAATATCCTGTAGTAGAACTTCTATCAATTTTTGAACCTGCATAATCACCATCAATGCATGTTTCAACACTCATCCCTCCATCTTTCTTAAATAAGATACATCTTCCTGGAGTAGCTTTAAGATATTGGAGATTTACTAAGGGTATGGCACATCAGGTCTTGTAGGGGCAAAATAAATTAGTTTTCCCACCAGTCTTTGGTATCGGTTTTTGTCAACTTATTTTCCTTCATTTGTCCTCTCAATATATGGTTCGTCTTAATGGGAATGCTTGATGCCCTACTTCCCAGTTTTCCAAGTTCTTATGAGAAGATTTAACATGTATTTCCTATGTGACATGAGAATCCCTATTTTTTGAATAGGCTACCACTATTACCAAAAATACTTCAATCTTCCCAAATCTTTAAATCTCGAATTCCCTTGCTAGTTGTTTCTTCAAGCTGTCTTTTTCAATGATATCATCTACATATACTAGGAGAATAGTTATTAGTTAATTTACCTTCCATGGACTTCTTAATAAGGAGGGTATGATCACGTTGAGTTTGCCGAAAGCCTATTCTTTGCGATGCTTCAGCAAACCACCCCAACCAGGTTCTTGGAGATTATTTCAAGCCATAGAGGGCTTTATTCAATTGATATACTCAGTTCTCACTGAATTTTTTGATCAAACCCTGATGGTGGTTCTATGAATACTTTCTTTTTCCAAATCTCAATTGAAGAATGCATCTTTACATCTAGTTGTTGCAAATCCCAGTAAAATTGGTTGTTAAGGATAGTAGGACCCTCACTATATTCATCTTTGCCACATGGACAAATGTGTCCTGGTAGTCTATACCATATGTTGAGTATATCTTTTTGCTGCTAACTGCACCTTAACCTTTACAAGGATCTGTCAGCTCTGAATTTAAGGGTATAAACCTATTAGCATCCTACTAGTTTCTTTCCCTTAGGCCAAGGAACAATCTCCCAAAAATTGTTTTGTAGGATTTTATTTGATCTCTAATAATTGGATCTTGCTTTATAAATCACATGAATCAAATACCAAACTTTATAATAAACGGAAGCGTACCTTGAGACATGATGATGTCTATGTTGAAGAAAAGATAAGTTTGAGGAAGAGGTTGTTAGGAGATTCCTTAAATTGTGGATTAGGAGTTGTAACTAATTGATCTTATCTTATTAACCTAGAGAAAACTGTGCCTAATTGTATAAAAGGCTGACCTCTGTATCATTGTATTCAATTTTTTCTAGCTAATGAAATATTTTTCCAGTTTATTTCTGAAAGTTCACATGGTATCAGAACCAGAGCTGTAAGGCTCGACTCTTTGAACCTTCTTCAAATTTCTTTCAAGCCTTCATTGCAATTTTTTGTTATTTGTTTTTTGGCCTTAATCGCCCAATTTATCTAAACCTCTGTCCATCACTATGTCTGAGTCGGAAGGCAACATTTCCACCACTGCACAATCTGATGCAAATCAGTCCAAACCATCAACAACAGGAGAATTACCGAATATTCAGGCAGCATATAGATTGGACGGAAAGAATTACCTAAAGTGGTCTCAGCTTATTCGCACTATCCTCAAAAGACGCGGCAAGCATAGCCACATTCTCGGGACTGGTCCTAAGAAGGGAGAATCTGGTTTTGATGCGTGGGATGAGGAAGATGCTATGATCATGGCTTGGCTCTGGAATTCCATCACTCCATCAATAAGCGATACCTGTATGTTTTTGCCAACAGTAAAAGCTATCTGGGACTCTATTCAGCAGACATATTCCAAAGCTCGGGATGCAGCACAGGTGTACGAGATCAAGGTGAAGATTGGAACAGCTCGGCAAGGCACTAAGACGGTCACAGAATTCGCAAACATGTTGCAAAATCTATGGCAAGAACTCGATCATTCTCGGTGTATAGAGACAAAATGTTCTGAGGATGCGACAGTCTTGAAGAACTTTATTGAAAAAGATCGAGTTTATGATTTTTTAGTTGGCCTTAATATTGAATTTGATCAGGTTCGGGTGCAAATTCTTGGCAAAGATGAAGTTCCGCCACTTAATGAAGTCATCTCCATCATTCGAGCTGAAGAAAGCCGGCGAGGAGTGATGCTTGAACCACACACATTGGACGGGTCAGCTATGGTGTCTACCGGATCTGCCTTAGCTAGTACTGGGACCGAGAAGCCTCCTGCTACTGAGAATGGTACTGCTGATTTGTCTAAAAGATCTAACAGAGACAACTTGTTCTGTACGTATTGCAAGAAGCCACGCCATACACGGGACCGGTGCTGGAAATTACATGGGAAACCTCCTAGCAGTGAATGGGGAAATAAGCCAAAGCAAGGGCAAACCTATCTTAGCTATGGCCAGCCAAGTGTCTCATCTAAGCAGGAGTCGGTTGAATTCAATAAGGAAGAGGTGGAGAAGCTGCGCGCATTGATTGGAAGTCTTGAGAAACCTTCAGGTACTTGTTCATTGGCACATTCAGGTACGTTTCCTATTTCCATTGGTTTTAATGTCTCGGATAATATGTTTGTGAATTCGTGGATTATTGACTCGGGAGCTACAGATCATATGACTCACTCTTCACATTTATTTACCACCTATATCCCATGAGCCAAGCACCAGAAAAATAGCCACTGCTGATGGTTCCCTCATCACCATTGCTGGTACCGGGGACATTCAAATAAGTCCAAGTCTTATACTAAAAAATGTCCTTCATGTCCCTAAGTTGTCTGCTAACCTGTTGTCCATTCAAAAAATCACTCATGATTCTAATTGCCATGTCATTTTTTCAAACCTTACCTGTTTGTTTCAGGACCAGGATTCGGGGAAGATGATTGGACGTGCTAAGGAACACAACGGCTTATATTACCTTGATGTGCCAAGCTGCCGTGGTCCTACCAATAAAGGTTCATCCTTGCTTTATCTATCTGAGTCCTTGTCCTCAAATGAAGCTAAAATCTGGCTTCATCGTCGTCGATTAGGTCATGTGTCCTTTAGGAGTCTTAAGATCTTGTTTCCTTCTCTATTTGTTGGTTTGAATTTTGAACATTTCCATTGTGACATTTGTGAGCTTGCTAAGCACAAACGTGTACCCTTTCCTATTAGTAATAAAAGAAGCTTGTTTCCTTTTTATCTTGTCCACAGTGATATTTGGGGACCATCTCCAATTCCTAATATTTCTGGTGCTCGTTGGTTTGTCACATTGATAGATGATTGCACTAGAGTTTCTTGGGTATTCCTGTTAAAACACAAGTCTGATGTGAGTCAAGTTATACCAAACTTTGTCAACATGGTTAAAAATCAGTTTGGTGTCAGCATTAAAAGAATTCGATCTGATAATGCACGAGATTACTTTAACCAAGTTCTAGATCCATACTTTCAAAAAGAGGGAATTATCCATGAGTCATCATGTATAAACTCTCCACAACAAAATGGGGTTGCTGAGCGGAAAAATGGTCACTTACTGAATACAGCTCGTGCACTATTATTCCAAACACATGTACCGAAGCACTATTGGGGGGAAGCCATTCTTACTGCCACATATCTAATAAATCGTCTTCTAAGTCAAGTTATAGATTTTCGGAGTCCAATGGAAACCCTCTCTCAATTTTACCCCCACGTTCGCACCACAAATAATCTTACTCCTCGGATTTTTGGGTGTGTATCCTTTGTTCATGTTCATAGCCAAAATAGAGGGAAGCTTGATCCAAGAGCGACAAAATGTATTTTTCTCGGGTACTCATCCACACAAAAAGGGTATAAGTGTTATCATCCTCCAACAAAGAAGTTTTTTGTCTCCATTGATGTCACTTTTCATGAATCTTAATCCTATTTTGTTGATCCTCATCTTCAGGGGGAGAACTTGTTAGTGGAAGATAAGGATATACAAGACAACAATGACAATGTTCCTTTCTTTCCATTAATGCATCCCCGTGTCAAGACATTAAGTCCAGCACCTATCACTTCTCCTACTGAACCAAATGAGTCTAATTCTCCTTGTGTCCATGAGCCTACTGAACCAGAAACAAATCCTGTCCAACCACTAAGAGATAACTCTTCCACTCCTCAAATTGGTAGTCCACGGTTTGGGAAAGTATATTCAAGGAAGATGGCCGAGAATCCAACACCTCTGCAGGTCCATGAATCTGAACCAACTCCTGGAAATGAGGTAACACCACAACCTTCTTTTTCACATTCAACTGAAATTCCTAATGATCCACCTGCTCCTCCAATAGCTATTCGAAAAGGAACAAGAGCCTGTACCAAACGTCCTCTGTACCCCCTAGCTAAATATGTATCCTTTGATAGATTCTCATCTACACATAAGAGCTTCCTAGCAAATCTAAACAATATTTCTATTCCACAAACATTATCTGAGGCATTAGTTAATGAAAATTGGAAACAAGCTATGAATGTTGAAATGCAGGCCCTGGAGAAAAATAAGACTTGGGAGTTAGTGAGCTTACCACCTGGGAAGAAACCAGTGGGCTGCAGATGGGTTTTCACAGTAAAGTACAAGGCTGATGGAACACTTGAGAGATATAAGGCGAGATTGGTGGCCAAGGGGTACACTCAAACATATGGGGTGGATTATTTGGAGACTTTCGCACCGGTGGCCAAAATGAATACAGTAAGAATACTCCTGGCCTTGGCGGCAAATTATGATTGGAGTCTGGAGCAATATGATGTGAAAAATGCATTCTTGCATGGAGATTTAGAGGAGGAGATTTACATGGAAATACCACCAGGATATAAGAATAACATGAACATGAATGCCAATACCGTTGTAAGTTAAAAAAGGCATTATATGGGCTTAAGCAGTCTCCAAGAGCATGGTTTGGGCGATTTACAAAGGCAATGGTGATGATGGGATACAAGCAAAGCCAAGGAGATCACACATTGTTCTTTAAACACTCACTAACAGGGGGAGTAACAATCCTGTTAGTGTATGTTGATGACATCATAGTAACCGGGAATGATAGTGAAGAAAAGAAGCTACTAAGCTGTTGTCTAGGAAAGGAGTTTGAAATTAAAGCTTTGGGAAGATTAAAGTATTTTCTTGGAATTGAAGTAGCTCGCTCAAAGCAAGGAATTTTTATTTCTCAGCAGAAGTATGTGACGGATCTACTCAAGGAGACAGGAAAATCAGCATGCAAACCAGCTAGCACACCTATTGATTCAAACCATAAGCTTGGGGAGGCAAAAGAAGAAGATAATGTAGACAGAGAATCATACCAACGACTTGTAGGAAAACTCATCTACTTATCTCACACTAGGCCAGATATTGCCTACGCTGTTGGAGTAGTCAGTCAATTTATGCATGATCCAAGGGAAACCCATCTACAGGCAGTGTATCGTATACTTCATTATCTCAAGGGAGCACCAGGAAAAGGCATTTTATTCAGAAGAGGAACTGGTTTAACAGTTGAAGCATTCACTGACGCCGATTATGCTGGTTCGATAATAGATAGGAGGTCAACGTCTGGATACTGTACTTTAATTGGTGGTAATTTAGTAACATGGAGGAGCAAAAAGCAAAATGTGGTGGCGAGGTCCAGTGCCGAAGCTGAGTTCAGGGCAATGGCTCCAGGCATTTGTGAATTACTTTGGATAAAAATCATTCTAGAAGATTTGAAGATAAGATGGGAAGGACCTATGAAGCTCTATTGTGATAATAAGTCTGCAATAAACATAGCTCATAATCCAGTTCAACATGACCGTACGAAGCACATTGAAGTAGACAAACATTTTATAAAGGAGAAGTTAGAAAGTGGACTGATTTGTACTCCTTATGTGTCCTCAGGACAACAGCTCGCAGATGTGCTCACTAAGGGATTGAACAGTTTGGCATTCCAGCAAATTGTTTCCAAGCTGGGAATGGAGAACCCCTACCAGCTTGAGGGGGAGTGTTGAAGAAAAGATAAGTTTGAGGAAGAGGTTGTTAGGAGATTCCTTAAATTGTGGATTAGGAGTTGTAACTAATTGATCTTATCTTATTAACCTAGAGAAAACTGTGCCTAATTGTATAAAAGGCTGACCTCTGTATCATTGTATTCAATTTTTTCTAGCTAATGAAATATTTTTCCAGTTTATTTCTGAAAGTTCACAGTCTATAATCTTGTAATACCAAGCCCTGCAGCGGCTATAATCCTGAGATCAGCAAAGGCTAGGTCTTCTCTCCCTTACACTATTCTTTTATTGGCTAATCAATGGGGCATAGCCTCTTTTATGTGTGTTACGGTTTTCTATCAATTTGAGTGTGTAGGAAAAGAGGGACCTGAACCTCATATTTATAAAAATTGATAACCCCTATCAGATTCAGAGTTCTATTAGGATTCAACATCTGATTTGAATTCAAATAGGATACTTAATTTGATTGGGACTATAATGATTGATCCAAGTTTTTAAAAAGAACAGGGTTAACCATTATTAAGTCTAATTAGGCAATATAAAGAAAATAAATCTCACATGTATTTTTAACCCTTTCATTTCTTCCTACATAATAAGTGCCTAATTCCTATTTTCTAATGCCACTTTTACAATTTTAAGAATTATAACATAATCAAGTGTTGCTGTGAAACAACTATGTTTGGAACAAAATCTATGTGAGACAAAGTTAGAAATTGGGTGTTGTGCAAATTCTTCCTTTTCATAGAACACTGGGTAAGTCCAAATTATTTTGGTCAAAATGGGAATCAGATGTAGGTCATTTACCTAGAACTGGTTTTGACATATAAGATTGTTGAAGATTTGGAATAGACTTTTCTTCTTTATATGAGAATTGGAGCTGAAGAAGTTAAAGAAAAAGTTGAAGTGAGTGACAATTTTGTTGTTGTGCATTAGTAGCTACGGGTGGCAAGAATGATGGACTTTAAGTTGAAGAATAATCTTGACCCGATCTAAAGTTAGACGAGGGTACCAAAATTGTAGATTGTGAAGTATTCACATCTTGGGACGCCGATATAGGAGTTATCGGTGATGAAAAGGAAGATGATTGAACCGACGTTTCAAATAGAAAATGGAGACCTTATCTTTTGTGAGCATGAGAGAAGAAATAGGGATTCTCGAAAAGGTGACATTAGTCAATTTATAGAATTTGTTGGTAGAGGGATGATAACACCAATATCCCTTTTGTGTGTTTAAGTAACTAATGAAAACATACTTGATGACCCTAGGATCTAACCTAGTCTGATGCTAAGAATGAACATGGACAAAAACAATATAACCAAAACCCCAAGGAGGAGACAATGAATGAAGATCGAGACATATGGAAAAAACATAGACAACTTTAATTGGGTTTATGCTTTGAAGAACACAGAAGGGCATAAGGTTGACGAGATAAGTTACAGTAAGCGTAGCCTACCCCATAATGTTTGGGAACTTACAATTGAAACAAGAGGGAGTAAACCACTTCAAGTAAATATCTTTTTTCCCTTTCTGAAACCCTAAATTATTGAGAGGTGTTGACACAAGTGAACTGATGGACAATGTCTTTGGTTTGGAAGAAGTCAAAAAGCGGACGGTTGAAGAATTCATAGCCCTTATCGGATTGACCCTGTGTAATGTTTTTTTCCAAATTGGGTTTGAATCAGTGCATAGAAGTTGATAAAGATTTTTAGAACCTTTGACTTATCTTTCATGAGATACAACCAAGTGAAGCGAGTACAATTATTAGTAGAAAGAATAAACCATTCAGTTCCAATGATATTAGAAACATTTGAAGGCCCCCAGACATCCATGTGGATGTGGGTAAGAAACAATTATTTAAGTGATTTTATTGAACTAGGAAGAAAAGTACTCGATGGTGTTTGGCAAATTCACAAACGCCACAAAAAAAAAGAACCCATTAAAAGATCTAAGAGAATAAAAAGACAAATGGCCTAGGTGTCTATGGTGAAAGAATGATTACAACCTTATTCAAAGGGAGAACAATTGGAGTGGAAGTACCATGAGAGTGAGACAGGAATAAGTTATACGATTAGGATACTAAATCCATTGCATGAACAAGAAGATATAGTTCATTCTTCGTTTTAGCAATCCCTATCGTCAAGTCACCAGTAACTTGGTAGATAGAGATTAGGTTGTTGGATAATTTTGGGACATGAAGGGTATTGTGTAAAAGGTAGCCTAGGATTGAGATTGATGTTGTCTTTACCTTTAACAGTGATGGGGGATCTATTAGCAAGCATAATTTTTTAATTACTTACATAAGACATATAGGAGCGAAATTTATTAGGGATAAAGGTTATATGGTTTGTGGCTAACAAGGACTGGAAAATCTTCTTGTCTAAACTTGGGGATGTCGTCACTAACAAGTGCTGGAACATCAGTAGCAATAGCGCTTCCTCGTTGACTAGGTTAGCATGATCCTTTAAAACCCTTAAGACAATTCAGGACTTGTTTTTTGCCATGAAGTTTGAAGTTGTTCTCCTTGGTGCTTGGTGTAGTATGGCTTTTTGTAATGTGCAGCACAACTAGTCTTTGGTAGATGACCATGATCCTTGCTGTTGTCTATCATGATTTACCTTGGCTTAAGTCTTGGAAGATAGCATAGCCAAACTACTTTTTGGTTTGGGTTTAAGCATCACAGACCGATAACATTCTTCCCCGTGGAAAATAGCAAAACTTAGCAATCACTCCAGGATTTTGAATACGAATTTGATTAAATTCTGGGTTAAGGCCAGCAAGAGATTCAAAAATACAAGTGCATTCCAAAATAGTAGAAAGGGTCTTGGCATCCTTGGCCCAATCATCTTAAGCCAAAGTCCTTCAAGAGAATTATAGTACTTAGTAACCGTAGAAATGTTGGATATTTTTATAAGAAAATATTTTTATGAAGGTTTTATGAAAGAATGTATTGAAGGAAAGGGACACCTTGAAAAAACACAAAGAGAGAAGGATGTGACCCATCCGGATGGACACAATTCATTTGTTATCCATTGGAAAGGACATAACTCTTCTTCATGATGGATTGTGTCCCATCCAAAGGGGTGCATCATTGGCTATAAATAGCTTATAGGTATTCCACAACAATTCACAAGAAATCCTCCCTCAATCATTCATTCTCCCTCTCTACACTTCTCTCTAAAGGCATTACGAGATTTTGGTGCTCCGTACAAAGCATCAAAATTCCGATTCACATTCTTGTTTTTCCACTTTTGAAAGGTTTCACTTTCGTTAGTACAAGTACAGGTGAAAGAAAGAAGTCATGTATCATAAAGGAAATTAGCCAGTAACCCGTTGTACTACAAAATTGGTGGGAGCTAATTTACCCTAAAGAAGAGCGACATTGTAATGTGCCTCGAGACTTCATCTCTACTAAATCCATCTTCCACTAGTGAATTTCTTCAACAAGAAATGCCTTGCTTAGTCTACAACTCAAAGAGGCTACGCCCTGTTTTTTAAGAGTAGGTCTCAAAGAAAATTCCAATATTAACTTAGCATCGAGAAGGAACATAGAATTCCCACTTATTTCAAATGTCACGGTGTTCTATAACCATGATCTGATCATGTTATCCTCCTCATCCTAGGTATCAAATTTCAAATAAGTAGTGTTGGAACCAAACCCAATAAGGTGATTTAGCTTATCTTGACCCTTTATAAAGTTGCGTCCATTAGAGATAGTTCCTCCCATTGAGGTTATAGGAAGAGTTCAACAAAAAATCACAGGTAGAAAAAGAAAGCTGCAATACAGGATCAGCTAGGGCAAGACTAAGGATCACCGAGAATGAAAAGATAATGGATGAGAGATGAAAATAAGAATAGGCTCTAGTATGATATCATAAGAGAAATACTTTTGGTATACAAATAGGGTACAATTTATAGAAGAGAATCTAATTGAATTAGGATCCCTGGTCTTTAAGAAACTAACTAATAAATAAACAAATCAGAAGATACTAACATAACAACCAAATCACAAGTAATTCAACTTTGAATTATAGAGATTTCTAGATCCCAGGAGATATAAAGATATTAGTCAATACAATAAAAAATCTTTTAGGTAGAGTATATAAAAACCTCATCTGCAGCGTGAAACTCAGATAAACTGATACGTCTCTCATGTAGCACAATATTCTCTTTTCTGACGAGTTCCATCACCTGCAATTTCAAAAATGAGTTTTGGGGTTTTAAATAAATGGCTAGTTTATCATATGAGCTTTACTAAAGTGATGTGATACTCGAGTGCCATTTCCTACCAGGACCCAAAGATATCCATCCTACGGGAAGCTTGCATACTTCAATTTATTTTTAACAGCCATATTACTATAATGAAGTCAATGAAAACATTGATCATCCTTATCATGTTTCATGGCCTTTTCAAACTAAGTGCTTCTTTTCTAAAGCATTTAGAATTGCTTGTCATGTTAATGATCTGGCAAAAGACACTTCGAGAGAGTGAAGATGATTAGCTCAGCAATATTAACAGTGATCTTTATATAAGTAGCATTTGTTGCTACATCATTTGATATAGTAAAAAGAGAAGAACTGAATAGATCTGAAACAAAAAGTGTATTTCAGTGGGTGAGTGAACACTAGATCCTTATTTTTGATTGATCGCCTTGTGGGCAGTGCTATTTTGAAAAGGCCAAATATCCTATCATCCCTACACTTGGCTGTCAAGTTCCAACCAAATACAACACATCTCTTATTTGGATCGGTAGAAGATGATCCCAACACATTTCTGGAGGGCGTGGGAAAGTCAAATGAAGGACCTCGTCAGGAACTCATATGACATTTGGGACATGGAGAACAAATCATCTTCACAGACAATTTGTTTGGTTCCTTTGCTTGATATACTTGAGTTGATATAAGTATTGCTTTTGAAAGAATTGAATCATAGATGTAGCTTACAGTTGCCCGAGTAATGCCTGGAAGGCAGTAGTCAGCATGAGGAGTTGATACCTGCCCTTTCTTAACCATGAACTGCATATAAATTTAGATTCAAACATATGTCTATAATCATCCAATGTTTTACTTAACACTTATTAACTAGCATAATGGCAAATAATCTCCTTACAATGTTTGTAGCATTGGTTTCTGATACAAAGCCATCTTTGTCCAGCATAATTGCATCATCTACATTGGCAACGTTTCCTTCTATCTGTAACTCAAACAAGATAAAAAAATTCCCACCAAATAAATTAATTCATCTAATTTAAGTCTCTTTCTCTCTCTCTCTCTCAGATTAAGAACAGAACCTTTGCCAGTATGTTGTTGATAAGATTGTTATGATGAATCTTCGAATCTATGCACTGGAAGATGGCACAAAAGAAATTCAGTTATTTAAGTCAATATGTTAAGATACACAAAGAAATAACTATAACTATAATACAGGTCATAATCAAAACTCTATAAATTAACTACGGTTATCAGTTACTCATGGATGTAATAATGTCATGTTCAATATAGTTTACCATAATGAGTGACATGGGCCTGCTCGAATACATATCTAAATATGAAAAATTCAGCATTAAGAATTTTGTAAAGAACCTAAAGAATTTAAGTTGTCTTTGATAATCTATTCATTGAGAAGGAGAGCATGAATATTAGTGGAAAAAAATCACGTTTCTTACATTGGGTGAATTCCGACGTGTGGTTGCAGTCACAAGTTTTATACCACCTGAATTGTCATAAACTGGTGGTTTCCACTCAGCAAGCACTGCAATAAATCAAGAAAATTGATGCAATAGAATGTTGGTCTGTAAATTAGAAGAATTATTTGAAAGAACTTCATGGCTAGACTATACATATATCATCATCTTGGGAAAAGAAATTGGTCACAGAGATCATCTTAATAGTTTGCATCAAGTGCTTAACATATCAGATTCCCAAAACTTTAAAAATATAAATTAAAAAAAAAAAAACCTATCCAGTGATAAAGTCAGTCACAGGAAACTAAAATACAGGATTAGAGTTACCAATTAATATGCAACCATAAAGGTTGAAGGCTGGACTCATTCCAGATGTAACCTGAAGAACAGAACACACTATAAACATACCGAGAAACAGCATTGGATTACAGCAATAATTGCTTCCAGCTTAGTTCAGTTATGTTTCCCAACCAAATAAAAAAGGAAAATCATGAAAATCTGAATTAAATATACCTTTTTTCCACGGGTTAAAGTGAGTCTTATGTGAGCATTATCAAACATCCCATTTGATATGAGTGTTCTGAAGATAGCTCCCTTAATCTGAAGTTCAATAGAGACCTCAATTAGTGTAGAAATGTCAAAGCAATTCCTCAAATTAATTTCACAAGTATAGAATATGATTATATGTTATCAGTCTAGAGATATTTCCGTCTCATCACTTATTAGGATTTTATTCTAGTTAACTGTATAAGGAAAATGATGTATTTTTTATTAGGTTGGAAACCCTAATTCTTCCCTTATTTTAGAGATAGCCTCCACCTCTATTTTAATTAAGAGAAAAATCTTTGAGTTGGAAATCCATCACAAATTCAAAGTGGTTTGTTTGGAATGGATGTAACGATAAGCCAAATGTAGATACTGCATCACAGAAGAGAGACAAGCTGTAACCTCAATATTTATATATAAACACAAGGCTAAAAGCACTATAGAATTGAGAAAGGCAAAAAAAATGAATTTTAGAAAGTTACCTCTTCACGATCTGGAACATTGTTGAAGGCTAAAGCTTTGGCTGAATCAAAAAGTCTGACATGAAAAAAGGAAGAGTATTGTTCAACACTTATCAGAGAATAGGTAATGATTAAATGGATCTTCACACAGTGAATAGAAGATATGATGTGACACTGGCCAAACCTTAATTTACTGAACTTTATTATTTTTTAGGGTTAAATGCACTTTACTTCAACCATCTGTTCATTCTTGTCCTTGTATTTTAAAAGTATAGGGACCAAAAGTGCATTTAACCCTACCTTTTATGTTCAGAAAGTTAGAAATCACTGACCGGTCCAAATGCTCGTTGAGCTTGAAAACCTTTCCATCATAGATACGAAGACCCTCCCACACTGCATCACCACCTTGAACAACTGAGTCGAATACTGAAACCTTTAGAACACGTAAGGTTAGATGATAACATTAACAAAAAAGCTTCGCCACTTGATTTATGTAACTATGTATTAGTTACTAATACCTTTGCACTCTCCCGTGGTAAGAGCTCATCACCGACCCAAGCAAGTAGCTTCTCATTAGCAGGGACAGGAAGGCTAGGAATAGGTAAAGATGGTCCCAAAGATGATGTTGTCTTCCTTGTGTAACGTTTAAGCATATTATATAAAGGCAAACTTCGCTCTAGCAAGTCATATAGTGCAGGGGGAAATGGCTGCTGTAAGCCAGGGAGATACAAGGAATATTAGAATCAGAATTGCCATGATCAAAATCATAAAGTAAAAACTAGAGATTGCTACAACAGAAGAAAGTGAAAAATATCGAAAATAAGGAAAATAACAGTATGAAGAAAGGCATCTGAAAGGCATCTACATGGCATTCACTTGATGCACTTCTAAGAAGCATTTAATGAGTCCATGGAGGTTGCCATAAGGTGGGTACAAGAGCAGGAACCATGTACCCAAGGTTCTATATATATAGTGGTTTGGACAGTGCGTCGTAGACCCCTAGGTGCCCCGGTTCGAAAAATGTGATAGTTTGGTAATAGAAGGTAAAAGGAGGGGTAGAGGTAGACCGAGGATTACATGGAGAGAGATAGAGTCTAAGGACCTATGTAAATTAGATGTTGATCCGGATCTTGTCTTTGACAGAGATACATGGAGACAGAGAATTCATATAACCGACCCCATCTAGTATAGGATTAAGGCTTAGTTATTGTTGTTGTTGTTGTTGTATATATATATATATATATACGGGCATGATACAATAAGGCAGGCCGGATTACTGTTCCGGTAAGGTCGCCTCCCATTTTGACCCTTGGAGCATGTTTTAAGGATTTTCAACCGTATGGATGGAAAGAACATAAAAAAATAAACTAGCATGTCAATTTTCATATAATTTGGGAACTTGTAGGGTCTTCATCTTAACGGGTGAAAATTTATAGAAATCCTACTGGTTCAGAATTTCACCCGTTAAGATGAAGACCCTACAAGTTCCGAAATTGTAGGAAAATTGACATGCTGGCTTATTTTTCGATGTTCTTTCCATCCATACGGTTGGATTTCCTCAAAACACTGTGCAAGTGGGTCAAATGGAGGCGACCGCACTTGCACAGTGATAAGGCCGGCCGCATAGTATCATGTCCGTATGTATATATATATATATATATATATATATATATATAGTGAAAAGTATTTAGGGTAATGTGTAGTCAACAAAAAAAGCCTAGGATCCAACTAATTGTACTTGATAAAGTGAATATAATCATACAATAACTATAACAATTTAATGATTAGCATACATACAGTTCTCCATCCACTAGTCCCTCACAACTGGCTAAGTCAATCCCCAATTGCACATCATACACATTTAATCATTTCTTTTCTGGTAATATAAAGCATTAAGCAGAATATTCAATTACAATTTAGCTGGACACTTACTGGCTAATGTTCTAAGATGTTGCAGTAATAGGTTTCTTAAATTGGAATTTTTCTTTAAACTTAGCTAAGGTTTATATTAATCTCATTCAAAACAATTTTCTGAAGGCAAGAATCAAGCCTACCTTCAATGAACCTTTTTCCAAGCAAAATTTGTTTCTCCTGAGCATAATATGCTTTGTAGACAATTATTTCAGCATTCATGCGAGAAAAAAGGCTTTATGTTCAACTAACCAAGTAAAAAGTTCAAAACTATACCCTGGTTTACTATTTTATTGGCCATATTGCCTTCAGTGCATTCAAAATCGAAACTATAGCATACTGTTTTTCTTTTTTTCCTTTTCTTGATCATGCTCAACACAACTAAATTTGATACCTCAGGAGCCGAATCAACATAAATATTGAATTTAGGAAAATTCAGCATTTTAATTATCTTAGAACTCAATAGTTGAAATAGTTCATAAGAACACAGTAATAGGAGCACAATGGATTGCCCAATCAAACTTTTAATATTCAAATCACTGAATTTAAAAAAAAAACTTGATATTTGATGGATTTGAAATACCAAACATAACTTGACATTTGAAATATGGAATTCTGAAATACTAAATTCAGGACAAACTAAACCAGAGTGTTCTTTCTCTTAGCAATTAGGTAATTCAGATACCACATTTTCTTTATTTGGCAATGAATTATGTAACCTCACATACTGAAATGTCTGCATGACCAAAAAAGTGTAACTCTTGCAAATATATCTTAGACTAAACTAATTATGCCATTTTTATGAACAGAGTTTGAGTAATAAATTGCTCATACAAAAAGTCATACATCAAATACTATCATCTACTAGTATTCGTCATAATTGTAACTTAATATGAAAAGCAAGTAGCTTACAAAACAAGACCCATACCATACAATATGTACGTGATGTCATGAAACCAGTTGAATTATGTACACTTTTATACCACCAGGGGGCCCAAAGTCCATCTACTGGTTTTGGACCAGCTTCCCACCTGTAAAAATTATACACAATGAAGAATCTTTTTCAGATGAATAAAAACTTGTTCAATTAAAAAAAAAACTAATATTATCATAAATGAGGGACACTTCAAAATTTTGTCCCTTGAACTTCCTATTAACAATTTCATTAAAGAAATTTATTTTATTTTGGAGCACATTAAGTGTAAATTATTAGTGTGTACACATATGGAGCTTAAACAAAACTAGGTTTGTTTGAACTCAGTTTGCAATCTAACCAAGCTGATTTGAGCTTGACTTATCCATCTAAAATATAACATGCTTGAGATTTGTAAAACAACAATTTTACATTTTGTAACAAATGGGTAATGGAATGGTAATTCTTACAAAATATGAAGCAAAAGACTAAAAGAAAAAATCCACAAAGTTAAAGCATTAGAAATTCAAAGAGATAGAGTAAAAGGTATGAATCCATATACGTAGGCTTTCATACTTCAGCATTGATTTTTGAAAAGGAATGCCCAGATCCTGACACAGACCACTTAACACAACCTGCACAAGAATGAAAACATTGAATTATCCATATGAAAGTCAAAATCTTAAACAAGTGCCAATTCTGAAAACAAATTATGAAGGTAAAAAATGAACACATAGCTTTAGTGGTTGATGGAATTGACAACAACAAAAATGTGAATATCTTATAGGTACGATGGACAAATTTAATGTGGTTTTATATTGCAAAAAAAGTTGAATAGTTTTCCGTGTTCTAAGTCAATGATGCTTCGAAACCTATGCTTGACTACTCAAGTGACATTTAACTATTTATCGATATGATTAAATTTTTGTGGTTTTTATATAAAAAATTCTTATTAATTAGAAAAGTACTTTGTAAATAACTAATGATAATTACTAGAAGGAAAGCTGAAAATGAAGATTTCAATTCGGCTTTTACATATGTCAATAAATTTAAAGGATGGTTTTACAATAGAAAATAAATTTCAAAGGGACTTTTACAAATAATGATACAATTTAGAGAGCTTTTCTCTTCATGCATTAAATATTAACCGAAAAATTAACATCTTCACCATCTATGGGTAAATGCTACAATCCTAGTTGAGTTAGCGCTCAAGCTGGCAACAATCATTTGGAAGATTTTGTATTATTGCAAAAACATTCCAGAAAGTCATAAAGAAATATGAAGTCAAGAAGTCATATGCAAACATGGAAAAATTCAGGTAGATATATGCAGAGTAAAAACTCGATTATATGATTAATGTACCTGACTAGTCAGTTAAAAGAAATAATAATAAGAGTTTTTTATATGAAAAATGGCTAACTTTTCATTTATTAAATTGTGAAAAATCAAGTTGTATATGTTAAATTTGGAGTAAAAAGTTTCATTTTCTCACAAGTATCGGGGGAAAGCAAGTTTCTCCCATAAAAAATATGTTGGTGGAAACCAAGTCTCTCCTACTTGATGATTATCTTGAGAATAAGGTAGTAGGGGTAATCCTTGTGACTGGAATGATCTTGAGAAAAAGACATCTAAAAGAAATTAAGACATCAGACAGTTCAAATGAGTTTACCGCGAGCCATATGCCATTCTTTAGTTTAGCATCAAACAGCATAGGATTAGCAAGGAATGCCTGAAAGTAATCCACTCATACAAACCTAAACAAACTGTAAGTACTTTCTACAAAGAAAAATGGGAAGCAAGAGCAGAACAAGTCACTTGCTCAATAGCCAAAAGTACACAGTACATAAACTAATGCAACTGCTGTGCAGAAAGCATTGCAACATATTTCTTGGGAGAGTATAAGACTGCTGTAGGCTAATAACAGCACCAAATGGTTAATAGTCATGATTCTGAAATAAACAGGGGCAAGTTCTTATAAACACATGCAGCTTTACAATCAGATACACTATATTCATGGATGGCTGACCTCAGGATTCCTTTGAAGATCTTCTGCATCTATGACCGGTGGTGGATTCCCGCGTTCACATAGTTCACAATATATAGAGACGAGGTCTGCCAAACCCATCTCAAGAAATGATGGTGGTACAATTTTGTCAAATGATGGCTGACAAGATAACCAAAAAGCATCTCAAATGATTTCGACAAAATGTATGCGGAAAAGGATATACTGAATTTGAGAGAAAGTATACTAACATTCATGAAGTTATCAGTCAGAGATTGTCATAATGCTCGGTGATAATAGGGGAAGAAGAAAATCATTCTGGTGTTCACTAAATGAACATATAACTTACCAAGATATAAAGAGGGTTTCGGATCAATATGAAATGCTTTCCTTTCTTCATCAAATCATTTGTCAAATTTGGAAGACGTTGTTTGGCTATATTCTGTAAGTGGAAAATAGAAAGGAAAATAACAGAACATATGATATCGTAAACTCTATTAAAACCAAAGTTCAACACATTATCATGCAAAAATAAAAGGTCCATTTTCTGTATATTAGAAATGCAGATAGGGGTTTCTTCAGTAGAGCCATCTTTTTAGAAGAGCTTTGTAAAATCTTCACATCAAAGAATTTTTAGGGATTTATAACTCTTGTAAGCTTTGATTTATATAAAGGAATTGATGATACAAGTTGCTATTTATTAAACTCTTTTTGAAGAATGCCTCAATTATCCCGATATACCAAATAAGAAGCAAATTAATTGTTGTTTTTGAGATGCTTCTCTCTATTGGTGCAGGAATTCTCAATCTTGTGGAGATGTGTATGATACTTGGCTTAAACCTGTTGTGAGCTCTTGGAATAAGATTATCTTCAAGTGGAATGTTATCAACCTTGGAATTAAATATGGAACTCAGAGAAAAAGTTGTTACTTGCCGAAGGTAATGGAATTGTCATCATCTTCAACAATGATGGATTCCGAGATACAAACTCTTGCCATACTAATTTGTCGATCTTTTCATCCTGATTAGCATCAGCTTCTAAAAATGTTCTATCCAAAATTATCTCAATAATCTTGTCAGACAATCAATCACATTCCTGATTCACTTAAGCTGAGAAATTAACATTTGCATAACCTCTTTCCATTCAATGAATCCTGTGCCATCCAGATCATCAAGCCTGGATGCAAAATCAACTTTATCTTCATGTGGAACATTTGGGTGCTCAAACAAAATCTCCAAAACCAATGGCTCCTTTTTGCTTGGCACCAAATAAGTCGATATCCTGTTTACATAGAAATTCTCTCTTTGTCCTTAGAGCAGCAACCTATCATTAGTCAAAGAACTGCTAATGTTCTTGAACAGCTCAAAAAGTGCCTCAATTTCATTGACACAGAAATCAATTTGGGAAGCGAGAACGAAAGGATCCTCATACCCCAGGAATTGCCTTCAAGTTTTAGATGAGAAAAAGCCCATTCACTATTTAGAAATAGAACCGAAGGAATTAATGATTGATTCTTTTTAATTATAAATTAAGAGGCTATAGCCTAGGATAGATTTCTATTCAAGTTAAGTGGCTATTCTTGGTCAAACTAAAATAAGTGACTATTCCTACCTAAACTAAGATAAGTCACTATTTCTACTGAAAATATTATAAGTATCTATTTTTAGTCAAAGTAGAATAAAGTGACTAAGATAATGACTATTCTCATTCAAACTAAGATAAGTGACTATTCCTCCTCAAACTAGGATAAGCCACTATCCTATTCAAACATGGATAAGTGACTATTTCTACTCAAACTAAGATAAATGATTATTTCTACTCAAATTAGGGACTAAATGTTAGAAAACATTAGGAAAAATATTATAACACTAAAATCATCAAGTTTCACTTGTTCAGTTGATTAAAATTGCGATATATTTGAAGCAAATTCAATTAGTGGAACTAGTTCGACAAGCACATTAATGAGCAAAAAGTTAATTTGCATGCAAATCATTTACCTACTAGAAAACAGTGTTTAATATGGCATAGAAGTTGTTATAGGAACTACCAGAACATTTTGTATGGTCAGCCCAAAACTGAGGATAAATTACTACCTTGCAGAACCTATACTTCTTCTTCCCAGGACCAAAAATCACCTCTTTGACAACCTTATTGCCATCAGACTCCTGAAGAATAATATCTTGAGATCAGATTACATACATTGTCAGCAATTTACTCACAGAAAGGCGCTTCAAACTTGGACCAGAATGAAGTAAATGAAGACAGCACAAAAGGCCAAATATACAACTTCCTTGACACCATAATACTGAATGTGAGAGAAAGATAATAAGATTGACAAAAAGGATAAATAAATTCTCTTGAGGACAAAACATGTCAAGCATACAAGAAATTGTAGTGGATTCAGGTTTAACAGTCCAATAGAAATCAAGAGATGTACAAATAACACAACTGGTGCATGTTGCTTGAGTCAAAGAAATTACATCAAACTAAAAAACAGGAATCTTCACTGAAACAAAATGTATAAATCATTGACAGGCAGCTAAATTGTTGCTTGCAGCTCAATTTTCTATTCTTATTCATAAAAATAAAGGGGAAGAAACACATTAACCATTATGTCTTACCATTTTGGACAGAAGATCATCACGATAGGGCCTTTCAACACCAGTAACATTCAGAAAATTTGCATAAAGAGGTTCATCAAGTACTTCCATATCATCTCTCTATATGAGATAAGAACATAAAAGGAGAGGCACATTAGAATGTTCAAATTAACCAAATGAAAGATCAAGGGAATCAAATCTGTGTAAATTTGAATCATAAACAAATGAAGCAGCAGAATTCGAAATCCTAAAATAGAAAATGAGTGAATCACCCACCAACACTAAAGCAAAATCACAAGAATCACAACAACTAAGAAGGGAATTTCTCTTTTCACACAGAAGTGACTTGCAAAACAAGTAAAAATATGGAATATAACTTTCTCACACTTTGCAACTCTTGTAAAGTTTTTGTCTTTTCACCTAAAAAAAGAACTAGAAAACATCCTGGTAAATGTGCAAGACTCTTAATTTTTAAAACATTTCAATTAAAATCTTCATATAATTTTATATTCTTATAGGGGGTTTATACAAATTTACTATTATTGTAATGTTATAAATAGAAGTGATAGAGAAAAGAGAGAAACAGACGCCTCTTGTGAATGTTTATATGAATCTCCTCCTCCAAAGATTAAACCTTTGATTATATAAAGGTTAACTTTTAAACTTATAATTATTATTTGATTTTATTTTGTTTTAGATATTTATGTAGTTGAATGATTATATTGTATAGTGTTTACAATTGTGTTTAATAGGTTCTTTTCTGAGGCCTTACATCCCACCAAAACCCTGAGAATGTGCAGCCTGTTTTCCATACCCCGAGTTCGGGGCGTGACAAAATGTTTCACTGAGCCCCAAGTTAAAACTAAGGTCATAACACCACATTGCTCTACTCTATGATCACCTGAGCTGCTACATTTACTTCTTTACAGCGAACAAAAAGGAGCAATTATGGAACCAACATATAAGCAAGGAACATAATTTTCACACTTCCCCACTCTTCTAAATGAATGAGCTGCTCCACAACCCATAGTAAGAAGTCCATTCACATAGTTCTCAAAAGTAAGCACAAGAATTGCAACATTTGAGAAGGCAAAATCACCTTATACATGGAGGCATATTACAAAAACAGCTAATGATAACACCACCAAACATTCAGATTATTTCTAAACGTAACATGCCAAACACTCTAGAATCATATTTGCACAAGATCAGGAACATGACTATATAAATTTGACCATTTACAAAGTAGGATATTTACTAATAACAATACGACCAAACATACAGATAATTCCTAAGTAAAGATACTACTAAATATAAACTCACCCAACATATCTATAACAAATTCTAGCAAATTGCAACATAAATTTCTCATTTCTTACCATCCATAATAAGCAAGATCATATAAATGACAACCATGGCACTACAATCACAACCTTTGAGAAGAAAATATTTCCTTTTACAGGGAAGTATCCTGCATAACAGCTGCAAAACTTACTCGCACTTCCTCCATTCCTCTAAAGACTTAATCTTTTTCACCTACAAAAAGAACTAGAGAGCACTATATGATAAAGATTTCACTCAGCCCATAGATTACAACTAATGGTCAGAACACCAGACTATCCTAAAATACGAATTCTAAGATCACTTGAGCTGTGACATTTACTTCTCCAGCATACCAGGAGAAAAGGGAAAATTTGCTAATGTGAAACACAATCTCTCACACTCTCACCTAAAAAGACAACTAAAGAGCTTATGATAAATGTTTCAATGGGCCCCAAATAAAAACTATAGTCCAAATACCAGTCTATCCTACAATACCCATTCTAACATCACTTGAGTTGTGACATTTACATCTCCATACCTATCAAAAGGGAAAAATAGTGAAACAAACCAACGGCCATGATGGCCTATTGGTACCGGGTTCTCTTGCTAAAAGGTGGGCCTCAATCTTGGACGGGTCCCGGGATCGAGCCCCTCCTCTTTCAAGGTGTGGGCGCAATTGCGTTGAACGGGTGGGCCTGCTACCCATCCTTGACTTCCTTGGGAGGCGCTTGTCGCCTTTGTCAAAAAACAAAATATATATATGTAAAACAAAAACAACTTATGTAGTAACATGGAACATAATTTTCTCACTCCCCACGGGCCACAGCCCATATAAGCAAGTTCATACATCTAATGCTAAAGCAGAAGCACAAGAATCAAAAGATTCAAGCAGGCAAAATCACCTTTTACATTGAAGTATCTAACAAAAACAACTAAATTGCTAGCGTGAAACATAATTTCTCACTCCTTCACCTAAAAAGAGAACTTGAGAGCATATTATGGTAAATGTTTCAATGAGTCCCAAATCAAAACTATAGCCTAAAGATCATTCCAGCTCACAACACATATTGCAAGATTTCTTGAGCTGTGACATTTACTTCTCCATACCTAAAACTTGGAAAAACACTGAAAGAAAAACAATAACTACTAGTAATATGGAAAATAATTTTCTCACATCTCACCACCCATAAAATGCAGCTTCAAACATATAGTGTTGAAGCATATGCACAACAAGAATCACAACATTGGAGAAGGAAAATTTTCCTTTACAACAAAAAAGCTAAATTGCGGGTATGGAATATAACTTTCTCACACTTGCCCCATTTCCTCTAAAGCTTTCATCTTTCTTCACTTAAAAAAAGAACTAGAGAACATCTTATGATACATATTTCAATGGGCTCCAAAATGAAAAACTGAATCCAAACAATATATATCCTACCCAACAATACCCATTCTAAGATCTTAAAACATGAAATTTATTTCTCCAGGCCTAACAACAACATCAAGTTCTTGGATGAAGAACAAGAGGAGGATACCTGAGCAAAGGAGTACATGAGGCTAGTACTGAGGGACCTGGGAGCAGACCAAGAGTGGATGACCAGCACCTCCTCACCCTCCGCCATTGTTGACGATCCAGAGATCAAGAGAATCAATACCAACAGAGCAACTGGTAAAGAAGGAACAGATTAATTATAGAGACGGAAGTCAGAACCGAGCCACAATGCTGACGTGTGATCCACCGGCGATTCCTTGTGCTTGTGCTTGTGGGATTGCGTCTTTTGACCTGCTACAGCCAGTCATGCTATCAACTTGTCTACTGTTATTACTTTTTATCACTTAGTCACCTGCTATAGCCTGTGATAACAATGATTTACTTAGTGGGATTTTATTTTTTTAATTTTGTCTATTAATTAAATAGTATATATAGATGTATAGATATGCTTATAAAACATGCCCAAAATATAAATTTTAGCAATTACGTTTGCTGTGCGGGACCATTAATGAACTATATAGAGTTTTTAATTAGATTTTAAAATGAAATCTTGTTTTTGGATTTTTTTTTAAATAGATAAATCATAATTTATTAATAATATCAGTTCAGATTACAAAGAGAGAGAGAGTAGATATGAGGTGGGATTGTTACAAATACAATTGGTTCTATAAAATGGTTTAGGACATCAAGGTAATTTACTTGATCGATCATGCTCATTAGTTCAAGTCCCCTCCCCCATAAGTTGGGTAATTCACTTCATGAATACAAACCTCCCAGATTTGAGTCCCCACATCTCTATGCACATGGTGAGGGGTCAGGAGTGCTAGTCATCTAGGGCCACGTCCTTGATGTCCCTCTGTGGAGGGGTTTATCCCCTATGTCAAAAAAGAAAAAAGGCTTAGGGATTATTTGGCACCAGAGATATCGTTTTGGTTGTCCTGATTGAGTAGGATGGGTTTTTTTATATTAAATAATAATTAATTATTTTAAAATTCATATTATTATATATTATATGATAGGGATGAAAGTAGTAGGACACGTGGCAGTCATCCAGACAAACCACATGTTGGAACAACAACCTAGAACTTCATATTGGCTTACAAAGATAACGTTAGATATGAGCGACTCACCGGATCGGATTGACCGCTACGGCACCATGCCGATCCGATATAAATAATCGATATGACGAAACCGTTATGAAACGTGACGGTATGGAAAGAACCTCATCAAACCTGCGTAGGCATATCGTAACCCGTAATTATCCGTGACGCCTCCAAATTTTCTAGAAGAGAGACAAATGGATGTACTGGCATTCTAGAAAATTCTAGAATAATTACATACCGGAGACATTTCGACGCTTGGGACCGACAAATTTGGCACGTAATCAAATTGAGAAGCGTGCTCAGCACGCAACCCATGCCTATAAAAGGCAAGGATCACAACTCATTTGGACATTCTGAGATCCAAGCAGCGAAGCCCTGCCAAATTGGAAAGAGGATCTACTTTTCATTCTCTTTCTTGCTTTCCATTTGAAGAATGGTTGTAAGATCTTCTGTACTTTTGATCATTCATAGTGAGAACTCTTTCTCCCGTGGTTTTTTCCCAGTTTCTTAGGGGTTTTTCCACATAAATTCGGCTTTCTCTCTCTCTTGCTTGGATCCTCATTTGATTTCTATCTAGGGTAGCCACCCTATAAATATAAATTCAATTGTTAGGCTGAAATTGGGCCCTAAATCCAATTTTAGCACTAACAATTTGGCGCCGTCTGTGGGGAGGTGAGCGAAAAGTTCATGGCAGCTATTCAGAGGAAATCAAAGAGATTTCAATCTCAGGAGGGAGGAAAAGGAGCTTCAGCACCCCCAGCTTGAAGGAATAGTACCTCCACGGAGTCAAGTTCCTCAGCGAATGTTGGAGTTCAAAATGGCACCGAATGCGTCGGAAGGATGGCGCAGAGATTGAAGAGTCAAGCAAGCTCTTCGTGAAGCGCCAGCGTCGGCCAGCATTTCTCAAACTACAGTTCCCCATGATGCGCAACCTCTCAAGGAGAACGGAGGAAGGAAAGTGGTTCGCTCCCCCAGACATCAAGCACGTTCTCCTGAGAGACACTTGAGCAAGGAGTCTTCAGCTGAAAGCTCAGATCCAGCGCATCATCATCAGGATCACCATGTTAGGGGGGAAGAGGTCAGGGAACGGGGTAAGAGGGGGATCTCCCGTTCTCCAGACCGTCCTGCAGATCGGAGGCGTAGAACCCGATCGTTGACATATCGATCCAGGGGACGATACCATTCATCAGACCGACAGTATTCCCCTCGCGGTCGATCTCCACACCATCTTCACCCCAGACGCCAATCTCCACGGCGTGATTCACCATATCGTCGTTATTCACCCCCACGGCGATATATGACCGAAAGGGAACGAGTCCAGCAGCTTGTCCCCCACATTACTTCTCCTTTTATAAGGGCAATTTGGGAAGCTCCCTTCCCAGAATATTTTAGACCTCCAAATGTTCGCTCTTACGACGGGACTTCTGATCCCCAGGAGCACTTGGAGAGTTACAGAGATGAGATGATGGCCAACAGAACCACAGAGGCTGTCATGTGTCGAGCTTTTCCTCGAACACTTAGTGGCGATGCCCATGATTGGTTCAGGGGGATTCCCCCAGGAACTATACATAATTTTCAGCAACTTTCTGATCTTTTCCTTTGCAATTTTGCCAGCAATAGGAAACTGAAGAAGAATCCCATGATGTTGCTGGGATTCAGGCAGAGACCGGAGGAAAGTCTTCGCGGATACATCAGCCGCTTCAATAAGGAGATTAATGGCATGGTAGACATGAATTCTGCACTGGTTGTGGGAATAGCTGTAAAAGGGTTGAAGGATGGGCCCTTTAAAGATTCCCTAACTAGAGAGCCTCCAGCCGGTCTCTCAGATTTCCAGAGCTTAGCTGCTAAATACATAGCTTCTGAAGAAATGAAGGCCAAATGGCAAGAGAGTGACCTCTTGCAGCTTGAAGAAATCAAGAAGAAGAATCATCACCCACAGCCGTATCGGGACTGGAGAGAAGGAGCTCCGAGAGGTGATAAACCTCGGAGGGAAGGAGGTCGAAATCTAAACCGAGCAGATCGGTTTGAGGAGAGAAGACCCCCACCACATCGGGGGTATGATCCTGAAAGGGGGGAGAAGTACCACAACTATTCCATCCTTAACACCTCATTGGAAGAGATTCTCTCCCAGATCCAGGATCAAAAGATCTTAAAGCCTCCGCAACCTATGAAGGATAACCCAAGGAGGAAGAGGAGTAAGAAATTCTGCAAGTTCCATCAAGATAAGGGGCATTTCACTGAGGACTGCATCCAGTTGAAGAATGCTATTGAAGGCCTCATCAGGGAGGGAAAACTGGATCAATTCTTACAGAAGGAGCAGGAACCGGAGATTGAACATATTCCACCTCCTCAACCTATTGTTCCTTGTGACACACGCGTGACAGTTATTGCTGGAGGCCCAGGATATGGAGGAGAAAGCTCAAGGTCGAGGAAGAACTATGTGAGAGCGGTTGGATCCGTTCAGAACGTCACATCCTTGAAGAGGCCACGCACCCCTATGCAAATTTGTTTTTCTGATGAAGATCTGAGGGGTGTCCACTACCCTCACGATGACGCTCTAGTGATTACGGCCCAGATCGGGGTATTCATTGTAGAGCGAGTCCTTATCAACACCGGAAGTTCGGTGGATATCATATTCTCATCGGCTTTTGACAAAATGAAACTGCCGGTGGAGAATCTGAAGCCGATAAAGTCTCCACTCATCGGGTTCAACGGAAGTCCACTTCAACCTGACGGTATGATCTCTCTACCTTTGACTCTCGGCACCCCTCCAAGAACTACTACTATTGTCATTAACTTTCTGATTGTGTAATGCCCTTCGAGCTACAATGTTATCATTGAGAGGCCATCGATCAATCTGTTGAAAGCCGTCCCTTCAACATATCATATGGTGATCAAATTTCCTACATCCAACGGCTGTGGAGAAGTGAAGGGTGATCAACTGGCTTCTCGCCGATGCTATGCCACAATGCTCAAAGGATACGGCTAGGGAAGCAGCCGATCCTGAGAAGCACTCACTGTGGAAGATATCCAACAAGAAGATGATGAGAGGGAGAAGCGCCACCCACTCTGGTTGAGGAGCTGAAAGCCATACCCCTGAAAGAGGAACAACCGGAGCGTACTGTTCAAATAGGAGCAAACCTCCCATCGGATCAGCAGAAGGAGATACTGAATCTCTTAAGGAGCAACTCCGATATCTTTGCCTGGACAGCGGAGGAGATGCCAAGAGTTCCACGGGAGGTTATAGAGCATCGGCTTAATGTTGATCCGAGGTACAAACCAGTTGTATAAAAGCGACGAAGTTTCGCTCCTGATCGGCTCCAGGCTGCTCAAGAAGAAGTGGACAAACTTCTGAAGGCTGACTTCATTCGTGAAGTATATTACCCTGAATGGTTGTCAAATGTTGTATTGGTGAAAAAATCCACGGGAAAGTGGAGAATGTGTGTGGACTTTACAGATCTGAATAAAGCTTGCCCCAAGGATTGCTACCCCCTGCCTTTAATCGATAACTTAGTAGATTCTACATCAGGGTACGAAATGCTAAGTTTTCTCGATGCATACTCGGGGTACAATCAGATCAGGATGGCGGAAGACGATGTGGAGAAAACCTCTTTCATCACAGGAAGGGGAACATATTGTTATAAGGTCATGCCTTTTGGCCTGAAGAATGCTGGTGCCACTTTTCAAAGATTGGTGAACAAGGTTTTCAAAGACCAGATTGGAAGAAATATGGAAGCCTATATTGATGATATTTTGGTGAAGAGTGATAAAAATTTGAGCGACATATCACGTCTACTTGAGGAAACTTTTGCTGCACTTCGAGCACACGGGATGAGCCTCAATCCCAACAAGTGTACGTTTGGAGTCCGATCTGGAAAATTTCTAGGATTTATGCTCACATATAGGGGAATTGAAGCAAATCCGAAGAAGATACGAGCAGTCCTAGAAATGAGGTCCCCGAGAACAATCAAGGAGATACAAAGACTCAACGGCCAACTTGCAGCTCTGGGGAGGTTCATATCCAAGTCAGGAGAGAAGAATCTTCCTTTCTTTCGAGCATTGAGAAAGGCTCCAAAAGTTGAATGGAATGAAGAGTGCGAGAAAGCATTCGTACAGTTGAAGGAGTATTTGCAGTCACCAGCTTTATTGGCGAAGCCTCAACCAGGGGAAGAGCTCTATATTTACTTATCTGCAACCGATGCTGTTGTCAGTTCAGTACTGGTGAAGATTGAGGATAATTTGCAGAAGCCTGTGTATTATACAAGCAAGGTCCTCACTGATACTGAATCCCGATATCTCTCTCTTGAAAAGCTGGCCTACGCTTTGGTGGTTGCGGCTCGACGGCTCCGTCCTTATTTCCAATCACATCGGATAAGGGTGTTGACCGATCAACCATTGAAGCAAATCCTTCATCGGCCAGATACAACGGGACGCCTCTCCCGATGGGTACTTGAGCTGGCAGAGTATGACATCAGCTATGAGTCGCGTACTTCGATAAAGGCCCAAGTACTTGCAGACTTCATTGCTGAGCTAACGACTACTACAGATGATGATCCTTCAAACATCAAGTTGTCTGAAATCAGGGATGACTCTTCGTCCCAGTGGACTCTACACACAGATGGATCTTCCACTGGAGACAGTTCGGGAGGAGGACTGATCCTGCAATCACCATCGGGGTGGAACACCTCTACCATTCTAAAGTTTGGGTTCAAAGCTACCAATAATGAGGCTGAATATGAGGCTTTGATAGCAGGATTGCAGTTAGCTCGTGGCCTTGGTGTGAAGAATCTGCAAGCTAATACTGATTCCCAGTTGGTTGTGGGCCATCTGAGTGAAGAATTTGAGGCAAGGGAAGATCATATGATGAAATACAAGTCTTTGTTGCAGTAGCTCACCACAAGCTTAGAGAAAATTCACATTTCCAAAATTCCCAGAGCGGAGAATCAGCAGGCTGATCTCCTATCAAAGATTGCCTCAACAAATGCTAGTATTGAACAACCAGTCAATATTCAATACCTAGCAACAAGGACAATTGATTGTCGGCCACCGGAAGAACTCATGGATATCGATCAGGAGCCATGTTGGATCGATCCGATCCTGAGTTATCTGAAGGATGGAACTCTCCCGCAAGAGCCGAAGGAAGCTCGGAGGGTCACTATAAGAGCTTCCCGATATAGTGTGGTGGATGGGCAGCTCTATAAAAGATCTTTTACTCTCCCTTTATTAAAGTGTTTACGGCCATCAGAGGGGGAATATGTTCTTCAGGAGGTCCATGAGGGGATCGCTGGAGATCATTTGGGAGAAAGAGCATTGAGTCACAAAGTCCTTAGATAAGGATATTATTGGCCAACTTTGAATAAAGATGCAATTGATTTTGTGAAGAAATGTTATGCTTGTCAACGCCATGCTAACGTTCAGCGACATCCTCCGGTACCACTCACCGCAGTTGTGAGCATGAGACCGTTTGCTTTATAGGGAGTTAATATAGTTGGACCATTTCCCGTAGCTGTCCGACAGATGAAGTTCACTCACAAGTTGCTCACCGCAGTTGTGAGCACGAGACCGTTTGCTTTATAGGGACATCCTCCACCCACTAGCGTCAATCACAGCAAAGGCTTGCCAGGGCTTTTTATGGAAATCTATTATTTGCCGCTTCGGCTTACCTGTTGCCTTCATCACAGACAATGGCCGCCAGTTCGACAATCCAGCATTCAAGAAGTTTTGCACAGATCTTGGTATTGAATCAAGGCTTACTTCTGTTACTCATCCACATGCGAATGGACAAGTGGAAGTAACCAACAGAACTCTCTTGCATAGCTTGAAGACGAGTTCTCAGAAATGGGTCGAACTGGGTGGAGGAAGTTCCGAATACCCTATGGGCATATCGGACAACTGCTCGAACTCCGACTGGTGAGACTCCGTTCGCGTTAGCGTTTGGAGTCAAAGCTGTGCTCCCAGCTGAAATCACTTTACCAACACCAAGAACGCAGTCCTTCGATCCGGTGAGAAATGAAGAGCAGCTCCGGGCCGAACTGGATCTACTTGAAGAAAAGAGAGATTGCGTCAATGTTCGAGCAGCAGCATATCGACAGAAGGTCAAGAGGTATTATAATGCCAAGGTGAAGGAAGTTACCTTCCAAGTCGAAGACCTTGTACTGAGAGAGAATATCTTTCAAGGAAACAAGAGTCGGACAGGGAAACTCAATACCAATTGGGAAGGCCCATATATCGTGCGGGAAATTGTAAGGCCCGGTACATACTGGCTTTCTAAGATGGATGGACGCAGGCTCAAGCGTCCATACCATTCAGAGCATCTACGGAGGTACTATCAATAAAATTGATTACTTCCATACATTTATGTGTTTTTTGATTCCGTTCTATTTCTTGAAAAAGTTTATTTACCAACAAAGAAAGGAGGAATCAACTCCAGAAGCCATACCGGCACCAAATGCCCATATCGGGCTCAACGGACCATATCGGTCCCAATATTCACATCGATCTCAACAGGCCATACCGGCCCGACCAGATCATATCGATCCCAGTGGATCATATCGATCTTGACAGACCATACCGGTCTCGTCATTTCATATCGATCTCGACAGACCATACCGGTCTCATCATATCATATCGATTTCGACAGACCATACCGGTCTCGTCATATCATATCGATCTCGACAGACCATACCGGTCTCGTCATTTCATATCGATCTCGACATACCATACTGGTCTCGTCATACCATATCAATCCCAATGGATCATATCGGTCACAACGCCCATACCGGGCTCAACGAGTCACATCGATCCCAACGGAGCATATCGGCTCCAATGGATCATACCGGCTCCAGCAAACCATGCTGATTTACCATACCAACAGAGCACACCAGTCTTGGAGAATCAACAAGCCAAAGCAACTCCAAAAAGAAGACAACTACGCCAATCATTCATCGACAAAGATTATATCAGGTCGGACAATTGCACCAATCAAATATCACAGGAGCCATCATACAAGCATATCACATCCACAAACTACGTCAACTTCATACAAGTAAGACCAAGCCCCTCATTTCTACAACAATTTGATAGCTTATTACTTTGGAAATGAAAGAAAGAAGAAAGTCCATTCAGCAACAACGAGAATGAGATACTTCAAGAAATGAAACAATCAGAAAGAGACAGATTAGCAAGAAAAGGAAATCTATTGATTGAAGATAAAGAAGTACAATGACAATACAAAAATTAAGAAGAATCAGAAGAAACAGAAAAATCTGAGTCAGAGACGCCATCAGGAACTTGAGAAGGAGTGACTGCGAGCATCGACACCTTTTGGCATTGATTGTTCCCGAGAATGTGGACCTCAAAGCACAGGTCCTCTCGAAGAACAAAGACAAGCAGCTCTCCCTCCACCGGTTGGTGATCCCTCACAAAGTCCGTCCAACCCTCAGTAAACTGAACGTCCCCTAGTTCCGGCGACATGGATAGAGTCACTAACCAGTAGTTTCCGCTAGGTCCCGCAATCTGACAGCCCCGCCTCAAAGAACGCCCTCATATGACCCCAGAAAGCCCTCGAAATCCACAAGTAGCGAGAGTTATCGCTGAGGAAGAACTTGAAGAAAGAGGGACAGCTGTTGTTACCCATGGCGAAAGAATAAGATATCCAAAAAAAATCACCATCGCCCCTATTTATATTGAGATTTCTGCAGAAGTAGTTAATGCATGTCCAACATACTAAGGGACATCAGACGCTTCGCTTCAAGCCCCAAGATATCAAAAGACATCAAACGCTTTGTTTCAAACCAATAAAGGCGACTTTTAGCCTTTTTCAAAGGAATACCGCATTAAGACTGCTTTGGAAACGCTTCAGAATTAAAGGCTCGGTTTGACGGAATTGCTGCTTTTCTTGTCAAAGGGATAATCATGAAGCGAATCCGGTCCGAAGTGAACAATCAAATAATAAATATCGACCGATCCGATATAATACCTTTGCCGTCGATAAGTGTCAGAAGCATTACACGACCCGATATGAACAACCAGGAATAGATTAGTATTAAAAGGATTATCATTTAACAAGCATTGAAGATGAATTGAACGACAATTTCATTCATTCTCAAAAAGGAAGAAAGAACGGAAAGATGATCATAATGTTCTCGTGAAATACAACTCAAAAAAAGAATTTACAGTTCAGAATCAAGTCTTCACAACAGAATGGAGAATTACGAAAGCGATTATAGACTCTTTCATTAGACAAAATCCCAATTGTTACTTCTTGCAACATTCTCTCGATGAGCTTGTGCATGGAGTTTTGCTTCAAGAGCTTCTGCAGATTTCTTCGTTTTATCGTTCAGAATCTTCTCCTGAACTGCTTTTAATTCTTCAATTTCACTGCGGAGCCATCTCACTTCGGGTCGATCTAGAAGAAAGAATAGAATGATTAAAAAGAAGCAAAGGAAAACTAAGGGAATTTAGCTAACCTTCCCTCCTACACACAGTAGAAGATCTACTCCCTTGATCACCCGGGTTCACATTCCCATTGCCTCAAAGAGAGGCAACCTTAATACTTTTAGAAACTCCTCCTCCACTTGGAATAACAGAAGCAACTCCTCCGCTTGGGATAACAGAAGCGGCTTTGGCTAGGTAAAGGAGAAATGAATAAACAACTATACTATTTGGGATATCAGATGGAAGGAAAATCAAGACTTACATGTTTCAGTGGTGGTGTCATCTTCAATCTCAATGATTGCTGGAGAAGTTCCACTTGAGGCTTCATGATCCTTCCCCTGAAGAATTGGTTCTTGATCAGGAGCAATCTCTCCACGATCTCCCATGTTTTCGTAGATGGATTCCGATTCTGCTAGAATTGCTTTATATATCGGATCAGGATCCGATATAACCTTTCTATCCTCCGGAATTTTTCCTGTTCCTCTCTCCGGAGGTTTTGCCGAATCCGATGTGGATACGAGAAGAATTGTTGTATCGGAAACATTCTTCTCCGACTCCGATACAAATGCAATACAAATTTTATCCGAACTAGGAATATCAGGTCCCATTTCTTCAATAACAGAAGGTTCAGCCCTTGCTTCCTCAGCAACAGGATCTTTATTTTCCTCCTCTTCACTGTGACACTTCTCGAAATAAAGTTCCACAACGTCATCATAGGAAGTTTGATGAAAGTTGACTGAAGGATCAACAGAGTGGATACTGCTCAGAATCGAATAAACTTCTGATGTTACTCTGCGGACTTCATCATCGGACGGTTCTCTTTTTTCTGCTACAGCAAGCTTGCCTTCCAGTTCCATACATCTCTTCCAACTTTCATTCAGATTTGTTCGCAGGGATGACGCTCCTCCTTAATAACCTCTATTCGAACCGCTTGAGAGCCCTCACTCTGAGTTTGAGAAAGGAGATTGTCTTTAGCTCCCAATTGTTCAGATAAGAAGTCGATCTCTTCTTTCATTTTGTCAGTTAACCCTTGAGCATCTTTAAGCTTTGTTCTTTAGACTTTCTTCAATTCTTCTTCATTGGAAGCCTCGCTTAAGCGCAAAACACTTCATCGAGAGCTTCCCATTTTCGCGACAATGTAGTCTTTTTCATTTTAGACCTGATTCGTGATCCAGTCTTAAAGAAGCAACAGTTTGCTCGGATAAGGAAAGGGAAGCTTGCAAACTCTCGTAACCCACTTTTAATGCACTATGTGCTGCTTGAGATTCCCTCATTTCAGTGATGATAGACTCTTTTTCTTCAGTCAGTTTAGCTAGTTCAGCATCTTTGGCTAAAAGACTTTCCTGAAGCTTTTTATTCTTAGAGTTACCCAAGCTATAGAATGTCGCGATCTGTTCCCCCCACAAAGCAGTCTGCAAAAAAATTTTATTAAGTAGGAAGCAGAATTGTGTTATCAATTGATAAAGAAGTCAAGAACATACTGAAGCCATAGACTATCGGAAATGGGCGCAAGATTCTTCCATACTGAATTGATTCAAATGATTATTAACAGTATCTTGCCGCCAGGATAGGATAGAATTTATGACAAGCTTAACATCGACGGGTGGGAAAAGGCAACCTAAGACCAGCTTACAAGAGCATCTTGGTAAACAACCAAGTCTCCTCCTTGAGAAGGAGAACAAGCATGTTCAGATGGGGATGGAACCCGATAGGAGAAATTAGCGGAAGAAAGATGATACTTCGCTACTAAATCATCAATTTTAGCCTCAGAAAGAGTATTAACAAAGGAGTAGGAACAGCGTTTCGGGTCCCTAGCAAGCTTTGGCATCGTGAAGAAACGACAGAGAAAACCCTAGAGCAAAGAAGATTCAAACTCTGAGAGAAAGAGCCTCGTACCTGAGAGGATGAAACTTTTCTGGGAATCGAAAGATCAATGACTTCTTGAAGAAAGACAAAACGAATCGGGAAACAAAGCAAGAAGATCTCCACAGGGATAGCGCCGTTCTCGAACGATTTTGAAATTAGGCTCTCCAACAATATTTGGAAATCAAATCGATGGTCAGGATCAAAGCAAGAGACTATACAAAACCCTCCATCTAACGGTTAGGGATAGAAGGAAATTCAAAATGCTTCGGATTCTTGACGCGTGGGAAATGAAAGGGCAATGTCATCATGAGCCTTATCTCACTACACTCCTTAGAAATCGCATTTTCGCGGTAAGGAATGGGGTGTGATCAATGCTGAAAAGTTAGCATTAAAGCCTAAGAAGTAATAAAGACTTCTTTACCCCTGAATGAAGTATTTCGCCGCAGATCTCTAAGAAGGTCATGCACTAGATGTGATGCATCGAGATAAGGGCGTCGAATTAAGAATCCGAGAAAACAAGAAGAAGAATGTTGCGACAAAAAGTCACAAAAAGTACGGTACGAATGGGAGAAAGAGCATTAAATGAAAACAATGGAGCAGATATTGACCCAATAGTTCTAACACAGTTTGATCACAGTAATGCTTAGCTTCATTAACTCGAATAATGATCAAAGAATATTTGATCACCCTTCGAATTAATTCGCAAGCATACTTGATGGGGGACTATTGATAGGGATGAAAGTAGTGGGACACGTGGCAGTCATCCAGACAAACCACATGTTGGAACAACAACCTAGAACTTCATATTGGCGCTACAGTATAACGTTCCGATATGAACGACTCACCGGATCGGATTGACCCGCTACGAAGCACCATGCCGATCCGATATAAATAATCGATATGACGAAACCGTTATGAAACGTATCGGTATCGGAAAGAACCTCATCAAACCTGCGTAGGCATATCAGAACCCAGAATTATCCGTATCGCCTCCAGCCTTCTAGAAGAGAGACAGCTGTGGACAGCCTGGCATTCTAGAAAATTCTAGAATAATTACAGCTGGAGACAGCTCAGACACTTAGCTGGCGCTTAGCTGGACTGACAGCTGGCGGACACGTGATCAAATTGAGAAGCGTGCTCAGCACGCAACCCATGCCTATAAAAGGCAAGGATCACAACTCATTTGGACATTCTGAGATCCAAGCAGCGAAGCCCTGCCAAATTGGAAAGAGGATCTACTTTTCATTCTCTTTCTTGCTTTCCATTTGAAGAATGGCTGTAAGATCTTCTGTACTTTTGATCATTCATAGTGAGAACTCTTTCTCCCGTGGTTTTTTCCCCGTTTCTTAGGGGTTTTTCCACGTAAATTCGGCTTTTCTCTCTCTTGTTTGGATCCTCATTCGATTTCTATCTAGGGTAGCCACCCTATAAATATAAATTCAATTGTTAGGCTGAAATTGGGCCCTAAATCCAATTTTAGCACTAACATTATATATTACATTTTTTATATTATATATTATATTAAATTTAAATATTTATAATAATTTAATACTTTGAAATAATGATTATATAAATATTTTATAATTTTAAAAAAATATTTTTTAATATATAATAATTATAATATAATTATTTTAGAATTAAAATTATTATTATCTATTAATTAATATAAATATCATTAATTATTTAATTATAAATAATTAATATTATTTTATTTTTTATTGTAATTTAAATTAAAATATTTAAAATTATATATAAATTTATTTTATCTACTTTATCCTTCCAAAAAAATTATTCAAAATATATATCTAAAACTTTACATGTTCTTAATTATCCTTCCAAACAAACACCTAACAATCTTTATCCTAATTCCTTATCCCAGTGCCAAACACCCATCCTCAAGTTTGGCTACTTGAAAATATATAATGGCTTTGTGATGCTTCTTAAGAGAGCTTGGCTAAGAGATGAAGCCTTCTTTCTCAAAGTTGAAGGAGCATAACTTCTTTGCTTTGGAGTTGCGCCTGATGAGTTTCCTCTGTGTCATGAGTACCTCATGATTGATTGTATTCTTAAATTAGGTGATTAATTGTATTCCTAAATTAAGTGACTAGTGATTGATTATATTCTTAAATTAGGTTATATATAGTATATATATACCCTCACAAAGCTAATATATGAGCATAAAAAATTTCAATTATTCTTCTTCCAATATGGTATCAAGTGTCTATTTTCTTTTCTTCTTTGTTGTCCTATGTACTCTTTCTCCCCACCCACATATAATTTCCTCTCACACACATATACTTCTTTTCTTCATCTTCTTTATCAATCTAAGACTGCATGTAAAGCTTGGATGGCTCTTGAGAATCATTTTCAAAACAAGACAACAGCTCGGGAATTTTCTCACTCTTTATCTTGATGCGATTAAGAAAGGAGATAAATTGATTAATGAGTATTTTCGCTCTTTTAAGGAAACTGTTGATTCTCTTGCAACGATTGGACATCCCTCTCTGATCATAACAAAGTGTTGTGAATTCTTCATGGTTTACCTCCTTCCTATGACTCTATTGTGATTGTATTATCAATGCAAAAGCCAACACCTATCTTCTCTAACCTTTAGACCACCCTCTTGACACGTGTGACCACCAAATCCAACATTTCCATTGCATCGCCACTTGTAACTTACACCCTCACAATAATTCTCGAGGTCATGGGGGACAATGGCTTGGTGGTCGTTATAATCACAGTCATGAAAGATGGAACAATTCTTCTACTTTTGGTCCTACTGCTATTAATTCTCGAATGCCTGGCATTTTTGGTTCTAGTCCTTTATTTTCCTCTAATAATACTCATTCTACTCCTCTTTGTCAATTTTGTGGATTATATGGTGACTTTTATGGTCAATATCCCTCTAGATACTCTTCAATCTCGTGGCACCCAATCTCAATTTGTTGGGCTCTCCATTATTGAGGATTCCTTTGACACATCTTGGTATTTAGATACATATGCTTTTTCTCATATAACTTCTAATTCAGGTATCCTCTCTTTGTTTTCTCCTTATTCTAGATTTGTTTTTGTTGCCTTTGGAAACAATACCTCTTTGCTTATTCATGCATCTAGTAACTCCATTTTACACACACCCACTTCTTTATTTCATCTCAATCATGTTTAGCATGTTCCCACTTTGAATAAAAATTTAATTTATGTTCATCAGTTTATTAAAAATAATAATTATTTTATTGAATTTTTTCTTGGGGTTTTGTTATTAAGGATACAAAAACAACGAAGGGTCTTCATCACTGCCATAGCAATAGCTCACTCCGCCTACTTCTTACATCCTCTATTGATCCGAAACTTCAAGTTCATACCTTAGTTGTACTTTCTCATAGTGTTTGACATGCGTGTTTGGGACATCCTTCTACTTCTATTCTTAATAAACTTAGGCAAAATAATCTAATTTCTTTTACTCATAAAGACAATAGTTATGTTTGTTCTTCTGGTTTAACTAGTAAACATGTAATCTTCCCTTTTCTGAATACACTACCTTCTCTAATGATTTTCTTCAGTTAATCCAGTTTTATGTATGGTCCTCTTATATTTCTTCTATAACTGAATTTAAATATTACATCATTTTTGTTGATGATTGCTCTCGTTGTGTGGTTCTATTCATTAAATAGAAAGTGATGCTCTTGCTTGTTTTATCCACTTGAAAAAACATGTTGAAAATTTACTTTCCAGAACTACTAAAGCTTTTCGCAATGATAATGGTGGTGAATTTATTGATGGAAAATTTCAACAATTTCTTGCTTCTAATGGAATCTTGCAACAGCTCTCTTGTTCTCAGACTCTTGAACAAAATGGCATTGCTGAACGTAAACATCGCCATATTGCCAATGTTAGTCACACTTTGTTGTCCCATGCTTTAATACCTTTAAACTTATGGGTAGAATCTTTTCAAAAGGCAATGTTCTTAATTAATAGCACTCCTAACTTGCTATCCTTTAAATCATACTGTGGTTGTATATATATATATATATATATATATATATATATATATATATATACAATGTGAATAAAAGAACAGGAACAAGACAACATGGGTATTGGGGATTTCGTCAAGCATGCACCTTATACAAGAAATGTTTGTTTATGTCAGGGGCTCGGTGTATGAGCCATTTAGGTCTTTGGACTATATACGGTACAACATCTGGGAGGGGGATTTTAAAACCCTATTTTCTTTCAAAACTTTCTTTTTGAAACTCAGTTTTCAATTAAAACCCCTACTCATACTCTTTGGGAGCTCGTTGTTAGGTGTTTTTACCTTACGGTTCGTTGAGTTTGTCCGGTCGGAAGATTAGGCCGTTGAGTTGGTCTGCTCAGGAGTACCTGGTGTAATCTAGGGCATTGGATGCATGCGAGGTCGACTTGTTTGCTATTATTACCTATGTGATGTGATACTATGATTGTATCTTTTTCGGATTTATCCAGGTTTTCAATATCTGATTGGCATGCTTAAATGAATTGAAGATAATGCATTGATCAACATTTCTCCAGGTTTCTTATATCTGTACAGACTATTTTGTTATCACATGTGATGAGATGCTTTTTGTTATATCAATGTCCACTCCTCATATATTTCTCTGCAAGTATTAGACAGGGACCCAACTAGTACCTTGTACCGGTGAGCAAGAGTTGCGCATCCTATAGTTGGCTCTGACATACTTGTATGTGGATTGAGTCTTTCTTATGTTATACTTTAGTATTTGAGACAGTATTTTGTTAGACACCTTATGTGTATTATGTTATGATGTTTTCTCCAGAATGTTAGATTTTATATGTTTAATAAACAGAATTGTTTATTATATTTGATGATTATATCAGTCTGTATATTTATCAGTTTATCAGGTTGAACAACCGTAGAGTTGGGTTGTACTTCTGGCTCGGCTGGTGCCATATCCGCCTAGGTTGAGAGGCGGGTGTGACACATAGAAGGGCTGTCGAGTCAAGGCAAAGCCCGTGCACGAGCTACCAAATTTAGCCCTAAAGAGGGTGACCTGCTATGAGGCACGTATGGTCGAGGCAATGCTCATGTGAGAGCTACCGAATTGAGAGACAAGATCAAGCGCCGCAGCTCGGCCTTATTATGAAAGGACTTGGAAAAATAATGAGTTTTGAGAGCTCAACCCTTATTGTGAAGGGACTTTAAAGAGAACGAGCACTGTGGCTCGACACTTATAGTAAAGAGACTTAGAGAAAACTAATTCATGCGCAAGAAATGGGGCAGAAGAGGGATGAATTTATTGATAGTACCGTCTGAGGGGTCGGTGAAGGAGGGCACGAGAACTTCATAGGAGGTCACCCATCCCATTACTACTCTCGCCCAAGCACGCTTAACTTCGGAGTTATGATGGGATCTGATGCTTTAGTGCTGGTATGATCGCACCATGAAAAGGGCAACCCGAAGCCAGGCTTAAGGAGCTAGTAAAGCACCGGTGGAGGATCCTGACACCCATGAGATAGCCAACCCCAACCAGGACCGTCACCTTGAAGAAGACTTTCAAGAGGCACGCTATCTCGTCCTGGAACAGAAGATGGAGATCTTGACGTAAGCCCTGCTGAGAATCGAGAAGCAATCCTCGCAAACCTCAATACCTCATAATCCCCCCTAGAGTCTTCGGCAGGACAACAGAATTCGGATGGCTAGTGCGATCCCGCGAGAGGTCATAAAGGGGAAAGAGTAGGGCTTCTCCGGAAGCTAGCAGTTTCGGGTAACCACTGCCCCAACAACCGTCAAAGACCTTATCACTATTGCGGCATGATTCTTTCTCCCGAGGGAGAAGAGAAGGCTCGAGGAAAGAAGACTCAAGGTGCAGCCGTCGCCCGTCGTCACCCTTCGTGAGGGAAATCATGAGGTGCCCCTCCCCCGAAACCTCAAAGCTCCCTCCATGGAGACGTACGATGACACTGCTGATTAGAAAGACCTCTTGGGAGCCTTTGAAAACCTGATGCTTGTTCATTCATCTTCTGACACCATGATATGCCGGCTCTTCCCGACGACCTTACGTGGCACGACACTAATATGGGTCAAGAGCCTCCCCCTGACAATGTCGTCTCGTTTGAGGAGTTGACTGAGCTTTTCATCAACCATTTTGTTAGTAGCAAGAAACGGAAGAAGACCTCGACCAGCTTGATGAGCATCAAGCAATAAGAGGGAGAGACCCTCTACATGTACATCCGCCGTTTCACTAGGAAACACTAACCATCCTAAGACCCAACCAGTCTATTGCTTTCATGGCGGTCATGGAACGGTTGCATAATTCTCTCTGGCCAAAAGACAACCGGAAGACCTCTCCGAGCTTCTTACCGCGCCAAGAAGTATATCAACAAGGTGGAAATCCAACAAGGATGGATAGAGAACAAGAAGGGGAGGCCTTCCAATGAGGGGAAAGCATCAAAGGAACCACCAAGACCTGCCTCGAGACCAATACGGGGCCAGGGTACCTCCCGACCTTGAGACGACCTCAAGGCAGAGGAACCGTTGAGATATCGGAACTTTCCTTCCTCAACGATACCAAGGCCAACATCCTCATGCAAGTGTAGAACCAGAGGATCCTGAAGTGGCCCACCAAGACCAAGAATTCCTCAGGACGGAAAAACAATAGCATGTATTGCTTTTTCCATTGTGAACACGGCCACGATACCGAGGATTGCAGGCAACTAAAGGATGAGATCAAAGACTAGGTCCGAAAAGGTCGCCTTGATCAATACCTCAAATGCGATCTACAAGAGGAGGTTCTGTCTGCTCCGAAGCTGAGCCAATCCCACATTCGCATCATTCATTTTATCGCGGGGGGACCAAGAGGAGGAGGCGATAGCACGACACGGAAATCGCACGCCCAGATATCAGCCCAGGCAAAGCCACCAAAGAAGAAACCCAAGTTCGGACCTCCCATCTCCTTCTCGGATGAAGACCTTGGAGGAACCTCCAACCCCCATGACGACGCACTAGTCGTCACCATGATCATAGCCGACTCCGAGGTGAGAAGAGTCCTCGTTGACAGCGAAAGCTTTGTCGATATGATATTATGGGATTCTTACGAGCAAATGGATATCGGTTCCCAAGGTTTACAACCTGTAAAAACTCAACTGGTCAGGTTCTCAGGAAGCATGGTGCATCCCAAGGGAGTAGTTACGCTCCATGTTATAGCTAGAAGCCACCCACGCTAGACAACTGTGTCACGCCCCGGCCCCAAAACCCTGGGTACACGGGCACGCGACAGACCGGCCGTACCCGAACAGGGACGGGCTCTGCCTGGATACGAAGCCTCGATGATCAATAATCACATATAAAATGCACAACGAAATATAAATATAAAGACATAAGTATGCCTAATGTCATAAGTACAAAGCGGAAGCATAATACAATCTATAGGTCAGAGACCATACAGTTATAACATAACTGGCTCCTATACGGGAACCTAGAATAATATGTTCTCACACATAAGACGATCAGAGGTGACCGACCTCAGTAAATCCCAGCAAATCCCCGCAGGTCTCATGCGGCGCTCCTACGGCCCGTATCAAACTCCTCGAGATCTGAAAAAGAAAGTCAACAAGTGCATGAGCTTTCGAAAGGAAAGCTCAGTAAGTACCCCGCAGGGAATACAATGAAGTCATGTCAAACTCAATGTAAGAAAAACAAATGAATAAGCAAATCAAGAACATGACAATCAGACCCGGCGTGGGAAGCACAAACCCCACCGGCCATACCACCTGGAGTCTCAGACCTATCCCAATGAAGGCTATCCAATGGTAGGGACTCCCTAACTACAATCATGTAATCTCATGACAAGAAACTCAAGCGAAGCTTGCAAACCATCCCTCAAGCAGTTATCAGCCTAAGCCAATGTCAATCCTCGGCCCGTAGCGCTACTCTCACATACATGTATGTACACGGTCAGCATATCGTCCCACTGACGGGCATACAGGACAGCCAGAGTATCATCCCCCTGACAGGAAAGCACGAACAGGGTATCCACTGGCCTTGAATGTCAATCAGGAGCTACACACTCCACTATACCGGGCGGAAGAATCCACAAGAATAACACCCATCGAGTGGAAAGAATTACACACAACCAACAAACATACATACATAGATATGGATTCATATATCAAGGAATAATCATTCAACACAACATATATGTATGTAAATGCCAAAGAATCAAGAAATCGATGATGTAAAACATCCAAAGATATGGGATTCTAGGCAAAGGCACTTACCTGCTCTAAAGATGCCTCTATTCAATCACTAATCCCCTCTCGACGCACCTTCCCGCTCTGTGTCGACGTAGTACAATACTGTCTTAACATACTTATATATATATATATATATATATATATATATATATATATATATATATATATATATATATATATATACTTAATAAGTATCTACCCATGTCTTATAGTTTATGTACCATCACATGTATATTCATGACTTTAGTTCATCTAAGGGCTTAAGGTTCTTATCATTGTTTACATAAAATGTAACTCCTCTCTCTTACCCTTCAAGCATGTACGTGAATTTATTAAGATGGCTCGCCCAGTTCTGCTAGTCTATTTCCACTAAGCCTATCTATAACCATTTACACCTTTATCTACTTCTTAAAGTATCATGCTTTATATCCTCAAACACACATGTTGGCATAACCTTGTGTTTGGCCTGAAGCCAATGTGTCTCCATGAGTACATCTTACTCCATTGACCTTACAGGGAAGTGATGACATGAATTCACAAACACTTTCCTTCACACACATTAAGTTGTACGTTGAGCAAATGCACATTAAACCATAACTTTGATGCTCCATAGCCTAGCAACCCAATGATTTCTAATATATTTCAACATGAAATTACAACACCTCCCTGCAGACATTACAAAGCTTTAATATACTCTCATTATTTGACCCGATCCATTAGGACCACACTTAGGTTTTAGCAACTATTAACCTCCAAACAACCCTTACAAGCTATTATCTAATAGTACACTAACCCAGTTATGCAATCCCTCCTCTAATGGCCAACATGCATGCACATGAATCCCCTCACACTTATCACTTTCATTAATCTAAGCCCAACAGTTAGTCTCAAACCATGTTCTTCATTAACATGCAAATGAGGTATCCCCCTCTTTTGAACTTAAGCATGCATGCATGAATAAATATTAGTTTAAAAGAAAAAACAACACTAACACCCTTTGTCCATGCATGAATGTGGGAATGACCGAACTTTACTGTTCCTCAAAAGTCTCAAGAGACTCACTGAGAAGATGGCTGCCCAAGGTGCTCCATTTAGAAGGTCCCAATTGCTGGTGGCATCATTCTAAAGATCCCGGCACCGTGATTTGTTGTCAGTTACGACAAGCTCACAGCAACGGGAAGTGGTTTAGCGCCTCCTACGCTCCTTCTTTCTTTCTCGGTCTTCAAAATTTCACAGTGAACTTCGCCACCCTCCACAAGTCAGGCCTGAGTTTTGTCTAACTTCGGAGCGCTACTGCGGAGCTCCGTCACCATCCACTAGCTGGACACAAGCTTGTTCCCATTCACCGTCACTCTCTCTCTCTCTCTCTCTCTCTCTCTCTCTCTCTCTCTCTCGTCACTCTGGAAGCAAGGCAAAACCTTTCAAAATGAAGGTACTTGTGCCCTTTATGCAGCTATGGAGGAGATGGCTCCTAGTCTTCGAGGTTACAGGAGATTGAGAGGATAAGATGCTGTCAGCTTTCCGGGAGCTCGGCGTCGATCGCGGCTCTCAGATTCGAGTCCAAGAGCAGCAGTGAAAAGGAGACGATTAACTCGAGATCATAATGCCTTGGATTCCACTCACAGAGTTGATAACCTGTCAAGGATTCGTCTCATGCTGGCGAAGTTGATGGGAGGTTTGCGTTTACGCCTCGGACCCAGGTCGTCGCGTGGATCAACGGTGGATCCAGCAGCACATCATCTTCATGCAATTCCTTCTCAGTTTCACGCGTTCTCTTCTCCACGGGACCACGAATACAAGCCTTAATCTCAGCCATTGAATTTTTAAACAAAATAAGAGATGAGTGTATGTGTTGTTGTTTTGTCCAAAAGCCCCTATTTTCTTTTTACAGTTATGTGCACATTAGCACTTTAATCCCCATGATTTCCACAAATACTTTATACTAATAACTCATGAGCAAATAGTTTATAAATTTAGTAAAGAACCCTTGGGTTCGTTAAAAATTATTATAAGGCCCATGCTTGTTTTATTTATGAGAGAGTGCATATAGCACTTTAATCCTCCATTTTTCAAATATTTCATCTTGGTCCCCATCTCTATAATACTCAAGAGAAGTCCATTATGCATTTAAATCCCCACTATTAAATCATATTAATATTAGTAAGGAATTTAATTAATCCAAGCATGATTAAGAGAATAATTAAGGATTAAATTAGGCCGTAAAACCTAGCAGCTCTTACAAACCGTCACCGCCAATTTCCTCATGGACAAGTGCGTCTCCACTTACAACGTCATCCTGGGGAGGCCAACCTTGAATGCTCTTAGGGCGGTTCTCTCTACTTACCACTTGCTCATAAAGTTTCCCACTGAGCATGGATGTGGAGAGCTAAAGAGAGACCAATCTATGGCCCAGTAATGCTACGTCGTCCTTCTCTACGGCAAGCCTTCCGAGATGTTGGCAGTCGAAGCCTGGCTCGAGGTCGAGAAGTCTATAGATCAGGTGACACTAGTTGAAACTTAGGTGGCGTTTGGTTAGAAGTAGTTTCAAATCCACGGATTTTGAGTTACATTGTAGTTGTAAATCCTTGTATTTTAAAATACAGGAGAGTTAAATCCAGTGTTTGGTTGGATGTATTTTGGAGTGCTGGATTTAGAAAGTATGTGTTTGGTTTGATGTATTTGGAGTGTTGGATTATGGAATCCTTGTATATGGTCACTCATGGTGAGATTACCCCACTTTGGGTGATTATTTGTTTTTATGAATGATATAACCTCTTTAAATTTTTTTAATTAATATATAATTAAATAACTATATATAAATAGTAAAATATATATTATAATTATAATATATATATATATATATAATATTACACTCCAAATACATATATATTATATAATTATATATATATTAATATAATATATATATATATATATATATTATAATTATATAATAAATATATGTATTTGGAGTGTGATATTATATATATATATATATATATATATATATATATATATATATATATATATATATATTATAATATATATAAATATATTATATATGGTCACTCATATTGAGGGATTTGGTTTTACGGCCAATTTGGTCGTAAAACCAAATCCCATGAATATGAGATTTCAAAATACGTTGTAGTTGAAAGTCCACTCAACCAAACAGCTGATTTGTAAAGTCACTGGATTTCAAACTACAATGTAGTTGAAATCCCTCCAAACAAACAACACCATAGTGGAAATCCCGCTGGATAAAGACTCCCCCTAGAAGAAAGTTCATATCGGTTTAGAATTGCTGGCTGAACCTCGTGAAAAGATGATGAGCTACCTGCGGAGTAATAGCGATATCTTTGCCTTGACCCCGAAAGATATGCCCGGAGTGACTTGAGGTGTCATCAAGCATCACCTCAACACAGATCCCATGGTTAGGCCTGTGATCCATAAGCGCCGACATTTTGCCTCAGAACAACAGCAGGCTGCGAATCAAGAGGTCGAGAAGCTCCTTAGGGCAGGTTTTATCAAGTCTATTATCCCGAGTGGCCCTCGAATGTAGTACATGTAAAGAAGCCCTCGGGAAAATGACGGATGTGTATCAACTTTACTGACTTAAATAAAGCTTGCCCTAAGTACTACTACCCCTTCCCTTTGATCGATAAGCCCATCGACGCCACATTGGGTCACGAAATGCAGAGCTTTTTAGAAGCCTTCTCTAGATACAATCAAGTCAAGATGGCAAAGTATGATGAGGAGAAGACCTGCTTCATCATGGTGAAAGGTACATATTGCTACAAAGTAATGTCGTTTGGTTTGAAAAATACAGGCGCCACTTTCCAGAGACTTATAACTCGAGTCTTCAGGAGGCAGCTCAAGAGGAATGTCGAAGCGTATATAGATGACATCCTTGTGAAAAGCAAAAGGATTGATCAATATATGGCGGACCTACTAGAGACATTTTAGGCACTCTGAGCCATGGGATGCATCTCAATCCCGAGAAGTGCGCCTTTGGACTTTGATCCGACAAGTTCCTTGGATTCATGGTCACCTAACGGGCTATTGAAGCCGATCCCAAAAAGGTCAGAGCCATAAAAGAGATGAGCTCCCCGAGGACAGGCAAAGAGGTCCAAATATTAAATGGGCAGTTAGCTGCCCTCGGGCGCTTTATATCGAAAGTAGGAGAGAGGAATTTGTCGTTCTTCCAAGTCTCCAAAAAGCACTGAAGATGGAGTGGACTGAGGAATGTGAAGAAACTTTCAAGCAACTCAAGCAGTATTTAAGCTCACTCCTCCTGCTAGTGAAGCCTCAACCTGAGGACGAGCTCTACTTATACTTGGCGACGACCCCCTTTGCGGTCAGCTCAGCCCTTTTTCGAAAAGACGGTGGAGCCCAAAAGCCTATCTATTGTACCAATAAGGTGCTAACCGACCTAGAGTCTCGATACATACCCATTAAAAAGCTGGCGTATGTTCTCATCACCTCGGCTCGGCGCCTGAGGCCCTATTTCCAGGCACACAAGATCACGGTCCTCATCAACCAGCTTCTGAATCAAATTCTACAACGTCCCGAGACATTGGGAAGGTTGTTCAAGTGGGCGATCGAACTCGGGGAGCATGAAATTGACTACAGACAACGGATAACGATGAAAGCCCAGGTCTTGGCCAACTTCATTGTCGAAATGGTCGACCATGGGAACTTTGCTCTCGAAGCTCCCGAAGAATCCAAGGTGGAGGTTGTTGTCCTAACCGCCGACTTACGGATCCTATATGCTGACGGATCAACGACCGAGAAGGGCTCCAAAGCTAGAATTATCTTACAATCCCTTTTGGGATGGAAAACCTCGGTCGCGCTCAGGTTTGGATTCAAAGCTATGAACATTGAGGAGGAGTATGAGGCCTTGATTGCCAGCATGTTGTTAGCCTGGGGTCTCGAGGTTCAAGATCTGTAAGCCCACACCGACTCCCAACTAGTGGTAGGACGTTTCAAGGGGGAGTTCGAGGCCCGAAGGGAGAATATGTCAAAGTATAAGGCAGTAATGAAGATCCTTCGTACTGATAATGAAGCGGCCCACTCCTTATCAAAACCAATATCGTCTTCAAATCTTGGCACTGACCAGCCCGTCAATATTTAATACTTAGGTAGCAAAAGTATCAATGCTCCCTAGAAGCTAGAAGTGCACGATATTCAAGGAGAACCCAGCTGGATGGACCCCATCCGACAGTACCTTCAAGATGGAACCTTGCCGGCAGATTCTAGAGAGGCCCTGAGGGTAGTCACCAAGTCGACATGATTCATCCTTATGGGAGACCACCTTTATAAGAGGTCGTATACCCTGTCATACCTGAGATGCCTCCATCCATCTAAAGTAGAGTATGCCCTCCGAGAAGTCCACGGAGGTATCTGCGGGGACCATGTTGGCGGAAAAACCCTCAATCATAAGATCCTCAAGCAAGGATACTTCTGGCCAACCCTTACCAAAGATGCTATGGCAATGACCGAGAAGTGCGAGGTCTGTCAGCACCACTCCAAGATCCAGTGACAGTCAGCCGCTCAGCTAACAGCCATAGTTAGCCCAAGGCCGTTTGCAATGTGTGGGATCGACATCTTAGGCCTTTTCCCAAAGACGGTCAGACAGTAGAAGTTCCTCATTATCACCATCAACTATTTCACTAAGTGGGTGGAGGCTGAACTACTGGCGTCAATTACTAAGAAGGCATGCTAGAAGTTTGTATGGAAGTCGATTGTATCCAAATTTGGGATACCGGTCACCCTCATCATCGACAACGGTTGTTAGGTGGACAGTCGAAGTTTCAAGAGTTTCTCTTCAGAGCTGGGGATCGACGTTAGGCAGACATCCGTGATACACCCTCAAGTCAATGGTCAAGTGGAAGTCACCAACCGAATCATCTTACAAGGGTTGAAGACTTGGGTGATACAAGCCGGGTCCAGCTAGGTGGACGAGTTCCATAGCACCTTGTGGGTGTACCATACTACCAGCCGAACACCCACGGGAGAAACCCCTTTCAGCCTGACATTCAGAATGGACGTTGTCATCCCAGTCGAGATAAGGTTGTCCATGCCCTACACCTCGGAGTTTAATCAGGAGACGAATGACGAAAGACTCCGGGCTGAACTCGACCTCCAGGAAGAGAAAATGGAAGCTACCTCTATCAGGGTCATCGCCTATTGACAAAGGATCCGGAGGTTCTACAACTCAAGTAATCTTTCAACCCGGGGACAAGGTGCTGAGAAAGAATATGTTCCTTGGGAACAAGAGTAGGGTTGGAAAGCTCACTCCAAACTGGGAAGGACCCTACATTATATAGAAAGTCGTCCAGCAGGGGACCTACTACCTCACCAACATAAAAGGACATTGACTTCCCAAACCCTTCCATTCTGAACACCATAGACGATGCCAATCTGTTAGCACAAAAATCGGTTTATGTTGGAGTCAAGTTCGGTCAAGGCCAACTGATAGAACTTTTGATTGCTAACGGTGATGTCGAAGGTGTTTTCCCCAGGGATCTACCTGAAAAAGGAGGAATAAGCAGAACAATAACAGGAGGAGGGCGTTTATGCCCAGATCCCACTCCGACGGTCAAGTCAGTCAAAAGATCACCAGAGAAGAGAGTGGAAGATAGTGTATATATAAGAATGAATGGGAGTGGAGAGACGAATTGGATTCCAAGGATTTTGGGGCTTGGGGCTAAGTCAGTGAAAAATCCTAGTGTGGGCATCACGAGATGACTTGGGCCATTCCATTCCATTGAGAATTTGGGCCCATTGGAAAATTAGACACATTTTTTTAAGAAAAATAATAATTCCATAAAACCCCCAAAATTGAGATAATAAACTCTCTTTATAGTTTAATATAAGCTAATGTGATACATTATTTCTCCTTATTAAAAAAACCTTTTTACACCACACCTCTTCCCCATGAGTAAAGTTATCTCTTCACACATAAGTCCTTTGAAACTCCCTTCAACGCTTTTTTCTAAAAAATAAAAAAACAAAAAAACAAAAAAAAGGATAAACCATGTTTATTAATTGATAAAAGGTTATGTATATTATACAAAGATAGGATCGTCTGACAGATCAAATATAAGGGGGTATGGTGACCCTTGTTAGAAGGTATAGTCAATTTCTACCCCCGGTGGACACATTGGTGGGTCTTCTTGTGTGAACGTCAGACTCCTTTATATAATAGATTCCATTCTGATCAGCTTCGACCTCTTTGACGCATGAGTTACATCAAACCGGGAAAGAGTTAGGAAGTCAATATCTTAAATAGTTTTCGTGAAAACACATTGTTTGTTATGAAAACATCTTCTGTTACATTCAAACCATATATTTCAGGCCATGGCCATGGTGAGAAGGTTCCACCCTTGCGGGCTTCTTTAGGAATTTGATTAGTGATGGTATAGCTCTCTGATAGATCTTACATCCTATTGGAGGTGTTACTTAAACCCAAATGGAAGAGTTGATGAAGTTTTGCCATACGTTTGTCATATAGCAGTAATGGATGAGAAGGTGCTTAACCGTTTCCTTACATAGGTTGCAGAGTGTGCGAGTTCCACTCTATCTGCATTTTCGTAGATTATCCAGTATAAGGATCTTGTTGTTTATTGTAAGTCAGAAGAACAGTTTAACTTTGTTAGGGCACAGTTGTTTCCAAAAACCCAAAGTGATTATTGGTCTGGTGGCACCATACATCCAGGAACGATATAGTGACTTGAATGAAAATGTTCTTAAGGCCGTAAGCTTCCACCTCCTTGTGTCCCCCCTCCATCCCTAGGTCCTTCATGTAGTTTCCTCATTAGTAGTTTGAGCTTAGCCGCACCTATTACTGACAGGGGGCTTATTGCTTTCAAAGGATTTCCCTGTGTGAGTTGTTGCCTTGCTTCTCACATTGTGCTCATCGGCTCCCCTAATAAGACCTTGGAGTGTAGGGTAGATCGCGTAGGGTGATTGACCCTTTACCCATATGTCAAATCATAGGTAAATGGTGTTCATTCTATCCAACATAGAGGCTATATTATGCATTAACGCATCTCTTTTCTAAGTGATCCTTTCAAGAAGTAAGAGGCCTAAGCTGTCGTCTCTTGGAAGGGATTCAGTCTACTATTTTCTGAAATATAATTGTTTTAGTATTTGATAGCATACTCATACCTCCCCTGTTAGGAGCCTCCACCACCATTTTCCAAGCATTGACATGTTGAAGCTACATAGGTTTATGATCCTCCATCCCCCATATTCCTTAGGATGATATATCCGTTCCCAGTTTACCAACTTGTATGCTTTGGCCTCTGTTGTTGCCCTTTTCCATAGGAAATAAAGCCTAACAGCATCAACCTAGTTAACTACCCATTTTGGTAGGCGATAAATGGAGAACTAATAGTTTGAGATTGTGGATATGACCGAGTTAAGTAGGGTGATTCTCCCTCCTAGTAACAACAGTCTTCCTTTCCACGTGGCAATTCTAGTTTTGATTTTGTTAATGAGCATCCTCCAGTCTGACTTCCTTGGCTTGGATCCTGATATCGGGAGTCCCAGATAGCAGATTGGTAGGCTATCTATACTGCAGTTTATGACATTTCCCAGGTCTTGGGGTGTGTGTGATCGTCCTGATGAGTATTATTAGGCTCTTGTGATAGTTTATCCGAAGGCTCAATAAGCCCTTATAAAGGTAGAAGATTAATTTGAGGATTCTAAAGTAATTTATATCCTCCGCACATAGTACCAACAAATCATCTGCATCTTGAAGGAAGGAGATTTCCTCATCCACACCACTACTACACCGAATTCCCCTACATAGGTTTGCCCTTGTGGCATTCAAAAGTATTGTACTGAGACATCAGCAGCTAGTACAAATAGCAATGGTGACACTACAAGGAAGGAGGTATTTCGCGACGAGCATTTAGAGGCGGTTTTCACAAAACCGCCGCTAAATGTAACATTAGCGGGCAAAATGTATTACAATAGCAGCGGTTTTCTATAACCGCCTCTAAGTACAATAGTTAGCGGCGTTTTAGGTTGGAAACCGCCATTAATTGTTGCTTTGCGCAACGAAAGGAATGAAACAAGCGGCAGTTTATCACAAAACCGCCGCTATTTGTTGCATGTCCGCAACTTTCATACATTTAATAAAAATTACTTTGTTTTAATTTGTTAATTTGTTATTATTTGATAATTTGTTATAAAATTAAAACGAATCCAAAATTAATTAACTACTTATAATATGATTACTTATTAATTTGTTATTTTATTTTAAAAAAAATTGAAAATGTATAGATTATAAATTTGTATAGATAAAATATATTTTATCTAAAATAACAAATCTTTTACGAAATGTTATTATTATTTAATTGAAATTTGTATAGATAATAAATCGTAAATTATAAATCTTAAAAAATTAAAAGATTTGGTGTTTTTGTAAAATAAAATTAAAATTTGTAAAACCTATAGATTAAAAATTAAAATAACAAATTGACAAATAATATTATTATATAATTTAAATTTGTATAGATTATAAATTGTAAAAGATAAATCTTAAAACATTACGATTTGGTGTTTTTTTTTAAATTAAAAATTTTAAAACGTATGGATGAAAAGTTAAAACAACAAATTAGCAAATAATATTATTATATAATTTAATTTTTTTATAGATTATAAATTGTAAAGTAAATTTTAAAAGATTTGATTTTTTTTAAATTTAAAACCTTTCTTTATAAGTATAACTATTAATGGTTGCCACCCATGTCAACAATCCGAGAATCTCATCTCGCTTAAATTCAAGTCATTCATTTCAAATCCCACGGCCATAAACTCTCTCCTCTCTATTTGATAAAACTTTAAGGCAAAAAGAAGCACAAATCCCCCTTTTACCAGCCACGTCACCAATCCAAGTTTTTCCAAAATTTCAATCTCAACCATCCATCCATTCATCACCCACCAACTAAATAGGCCTCTAATCCACCGAGAGAGAAAATCAACGCCGCCGAATTCAATCCACCCATTCTCATCTTCAATGGATCACAATGTCGGGCACGGTAAGGGAGGCGCCAAGCGCCATCACAAGGTCCTCCATGACAAATATCCATGGCATCCTCAAGCCTTCGATCCTTCGCCTTGTTTGTCGGGGCGTGCCGTCAAGCTCATCGCTGGGCTGATCTACACAGAGCACGCGAGGAGGAAGACGGTGACCGCCATGGACGCCGCCTACGCCTCAAGAGTTAGGGACAAACTCTACGCTTTCAAGCATCGAAAGCGCTTGTCGCAGCATTGCAAATTGATTTTAGGGTTAGGTTTGGGTTTCATCTTTGTGTTTCTCGCTTTCTATGTAAATCTTGAATCCGGATCTGATGAAATGTAATGAAATTCAATGTGTTTGAAATTCAATACGAATCTTTTCAATGTTCCTTCTTGTTCCAAATCCGGATTTGATGAAATGTAATGAAATTCAATGAGTTCGAAATTCAATACGAATCTTTTCAATGTTCCTTCTTGTTCCAATTGTGATTTTTGTGTTTGAAATACAAAGATAATTTTGCAAAATTTGTGATTTTATGAAATTTTGTTGTGTCACATGGCAATATGGTAAAAAAACAAAATAGGTTAATAAAAATATTTTTTTAACAAATAATTGGAACTCATGGCGGTTCAAACCGCCGTGAAATGCAAGGAGTCTTATCTCACTCTGACATGTGACGGCGGTTTATGAACAGCCGCTAAGTAGGTTTAGAAACTGGCCGCTAAATGCATCCTCAGACTTAGCGGCGGTTATACCGGGCTGTTGTTTAAAATCACATGAATTCACTCCGACGCGGAATTATAGCGGGCGGTTTGATAATCACACGGAAATCAATTAGCAGCGGTTTTAACCGCCGTTAATTGCCTCTAAAACCGCCGCTAACTGCTTTTTTTTTGTAGTGTGAGAGAGCGTCCCCTTGTTGTAGCTACTGTTAGTATCTCATGTAGCTCGTCGAATTCCCGTTAAGAAGGAATTTGGCCTTCGAGGAGGAAAGTATTGTCTTAATCCATCTGATCCATCTTGGTTAGAAATCCCTTGCATGTAGTATGTCTAGTAGGAATTCCCAGTCCACCATATTGAAGACTTTCTCAAAGTCTATTTTAAGTAATGCTTTGTTCATTTGACTTTTCTTTATTTTGAAGATCAGCTCTTCTGTAGCTATAATATTGTCATGAATACAGCGTCCTTTAATGAATGTTGTCTAAGTGTTGTCTACTAGCTTATCCATGAATGGTCTCAATCTTTTTGCCAGCACCTTAGTGATGATCTTCATGGAGAAGTTTAGTAGGCTGATAGGCCTGTAATCTGAGATAGTAGTTGGTGTTATCTTCTTTAGGATTAAAAGAATGTATGACAAGTTTATTCTCTCTAGGTTGGAAGCACCTAGGTACAGATCCTCGAAGATTTTCATTATGTCTTCCTTCATGAAGCTCCACCCTTACTAGTATACAGTCATTGGTAGTCCATCTGGACCTGGCTTTATCAGGGTATACATCCTTGACAACTGTCCAAACCCCATATATTGTGAATTGGTTATCTAGATCTTCCAGGCTTATCTGCTTCTTGTGAGAGAATAGTCTATTCCAATTGGTGGTGTATATGTAATCTCTTTTGGTGTCGAAGAGTTTCCTAAGTGAAAGCTTAGCTCCATTACTATTTCCTCTTACCCATCCTTGATGTTCTTTCCAAGTTGTAGCTTGTGGATCGAATTCATGTTACTTCTTTCATTGGTGACTGCTTGAAAGAACTTTGAGTTATTATCCCCTTCTCTTAACCAAGTTATTTGGGAGCATTGTCTCCAATGTGCCTCTTCTGCTATGATCATTTTTTCACATTCCCTGAGGCAAGTCGCACTTTCGTGCTCCTTCTTTGGGTTCAAGGCTTCGGACTCTGTTTTTAAGTCCAGTTTTTCTAAGGCGTGGAGAATTTCCTTTTCCTAGTGCCTTCTTCGTTTCATTTTTGTAGCTGCTATTTCTGGAGCCTCTTTTGTATTAGAACGATTTGCTCTCAAAAAAAATTTCCAAAAAGTACGAGTTTAGTAGTGTGAAACTTCTTATTAGAACAAATTTATACATGATATATAAAATCGATTGTATAACTATCTAAATAAAATAAAATAAATATAAAAATTGAAACTATACTTACAAATTAATATTCTTGATATTTAACAATAGAATTTATAAAATAAAACCATTTAATAATTATACCAGAAACATGATGTTATCATTTTCCTGCCTTTTGTACAAGATTTTGTTGCAACATTTTGTACAAGATTTAGTCTCCCCTAAGGACACGGCTTGGAGAAATGTGATGCAACATTTTCATAAAGTGGTATCAAAGTTGTAAAATAAAGTATTCAAAAACTAGTTGCTTTGGGATAATAATGGTCACACAAAATATAAAAACATCATACCCCAATTAAGCAATTACCATGATATCCAAAAACGGTCAAATAAATAATTAATAGAAATGAAACACCAATTAAATAAGATAATTAATTAAAATTTTTAGTTTTTTGTTTTAAAAACTTTAATATTCCAACAATTTCTTATAAAACTCAAAAATTAAATTAATCAAAAAATCAAATTGTTGGTACCACCTTTAAATATTATTCAACGGGCTAAGTATCTTTTATAGACTCAAAATTGCTCAATGAAGATAATTTTCATTTGAAAGAATCGGAGTAAACCAAGTCTTGAACTACATTCTTTTGACTCGAACTTCAAAATCTCACACACAATATTGAAACCTCCATCGTGAAGTTGTGCATTTATGGTCATGTGCATGGACCTTGGATTTTTTTTCATAAAAGCGCTATAAGAAGCTCAATGTTATAGCTGGGGCCATGTATAAATACTCTCATATAGGCGAGCCCCTGTAGGGATATATGTAGAGTCACATCTTGACAATTTTGACTTGTGTCTAATTCAAAGCTAATATTCAAATCAAAGATCTTCCTTTAACAATACATAAGAACACTAAACACTATAAGGACAATTTTAGAAAAATATTATAAGTATATTATAAGTTGATTGTGCTCCCTGACCAATCTTTCAGCTTGTCATTACCACATTAAATCTCCTTTAAGGGATCGCCTATTACAAAGAATGGACTCCCATTGCAGGAAGGCCCATTATAAGCAAAACCCTATCTCCCTAGATGCATTTAGGATCTTAGTCTTAGTTAGATCTTTAGTGAGGCAATCAACAAGGTTTTGTTCAGTATGAACATAATTCAAGGAAACAACTTGGTGTGCATCATGCCATTTCACAGACTTTTGCCTCAATTTGATATGTTTGGTTATCTTTCTTTTTGTAAAAATTAATAGCAGCTTTGGAATTGTAGTGAATGGATATTAAAATTTTTTTAGTTGATTGCCAAGAACAAAGACATATTTAGAGGTTAAGAAAATCAGAAATCCAATTGGCATCACTATAACCTTCAAGAACATTTGAATATCCAACATATATAAGATCATACAAAATAGTGTTGTTGAGATATCTAAAGACACTTTACAAAGTAGTCCAGTGTACCAAACTAAACAATAAGTAAAATGATTAATTCTAGATACCACAAAAGGAATATCCAATCTAGTTTTGTTAGACAAAAACATAACTAATCCAATGAGTTAAGCATATTTCTCTTGATGTGGCAACCCCCCCCCAGCCTACCTAGTTGACACTGGGACGGGCCTACCACACTCAACCATGGTTAGGTTGTCTTAACCTACTACACATAATCTCACATGACAATAGAAAATAGAACAAAACATCATCCTTTCATTTCAACTAATATAAAGTATAACTCTATAATTATCCCATACAAAAATACGAAATGCAAAATTTACTAGATTCACAAGGTGTTCTATAAGTTCACATGCCATACAACCCTCTAAAAACTCAGACTCAAAGCCTGCTACATATTAAAAGTGAGATGACCAATCTAAGCACTAGCCTCTCATCGGGATTCTATAACATCTACATGGGACTATCCCTGTATGTTGAAAAGGGTAGAGTAGTGAGCTTCTATCACGCCCTAATACTTGAATAGTAGCAATATTCCATATGGTAAACTATGTTGTCTTAACTTGCTACACATAATCTCAAATGACAATAGAAAATAGAACAAAACATCACCCTGTCATTTCAGCTAATATAAAGTATAACTCTACAATCATCCCATACAAAATACGGAATACAAAATTCACTAGATTCAGAAAGTGTTCTATAAGTTCACATGACATACAACCCTCTAAAAACTTAGACTCAAAGCCTGCTACATATTCCAAGTGAGATAACCAATCTAAGCACTAGCCTCTCATCAGGATTCTAGGACATCTACATGGGATTGTCTCTAATATGCTGAAAATGGTAGAGTAGTGATCTTCTATCACTCCCTAATCCTTGAATAGTAGCAATATTCCGCATGATCACACTTTGCCCACTTGTGTTATGATAAGAGGAGAAACATGATCTATTAATATAAATATGGATATTGGCCCTCAAATCAATCCACCACTGAGAATTATGGTAAACTAGGTAGGATGAAGGAATGAAAGAAACTAATCTTAAAGAAGAATCAGATGGTTGACTCTCTACTATGTTAATCTGCCACTTTAGTTGACCCCCATTATAAAGAACCATCTTCTTCTTCCTAAAGAAACATTTAAGTGTTAAATGGTTGTCACGACCACAAACATAGTAATGCCAACCTATTTTCGCATTTTTAGACTTAGGATTAGAATTAGGATTAGAATTAGAATTTCTAACTTGTGATTTGGGTTTGAAATTCCTATCTTTGGAACTAAAACTCTTAGATCAATGTTGGCCCTTTGATTCTTAAATATGGGATTCAAAAAGAATCATTTTAGCGTTCGAATGATTTTCTTGATAAATTCGAATTCTATATATATTGGTCTTTTATTCTATAAGATTGAAAAACATTTCTGTATATAAGCAGACCCTTAATATTCCTATTATCTTGTGTAAACTTAGCCCAAGAGAGAGGTAGTTTGTCAATTAGACATATTACTTGACAACCCTCATCTAATTTAGACCCCCCTCTACTAATTTCTTGAACTAAGTTTTTAAATTTATGTATTTGATTATTAATTAGCATTGATCCACCATTTTAAAAATTATTAAAATAAAAAATAGTAAACTGCATAGCCCCCTTATTCTCTCTAAGATAATTATCTCTGAGAGCTACCTAAAGTTCCTAAGTAGTTTTTTATTTTCTGTAGATATCATAAATCTCATTTAATAAACAAATAAAAATTCAAAACCTACAAAGGTATTCTATCTCAGTAGGAGATTTAGTAGATTTTAGGCTTGACTTAGAAGAAGTAAATAGAGAAAGTTTTCTAATACAAAAAATAGAAGACAGAAAGTAACAAGCCAAGCCTCTAATTATTCTTGCCATCTAGAAAAACCTATTCCTTGGATTTTTCTAGTTTAAGAGTTGAGGTTCTTTCTATGCCTATGGGAGCAAAGATTAAATGAAGACAAAAGATACAGATGGAATAGGGTTGCAAAAGAAAATGATAAAATACTTTTAGAAATATCATAACAAATATATATTAATACTGTCATAGATATATAGAAAGTTGAGATTAGGTGATAGGTTCTCAAGTGATTCGGAAGACACTTGAGGATAATATCGAGCTCTAGATTAGCAATACGTACTGTTCATTCATTCAAGAGAGAAGAGATGGACATTCTATACTGTATTGTCAAGGGAAGTCAAAACCCTAGATCTATTGTTCTTGATAGTAATCCCCCTGATTTTGTTCCCTATTAATTTTTAAATTGATTTTCATTTGATTTCTAGTATACTCACCATCAAAACATTGTTGGTTGGATAAAACTAGCTTGACACAATTTTGATACTCATCAAGAATTAGTGACAATTCCTCATGGGATCGACATTTACTCATCATTATATTACTTGCTGACATGTGCACTTGCGTATATGCTTTAGTATCTATTAACAGGAAAACTCATGCCACGTGGACCGTCAAGATCTCCAGCAAACTGATGATATCTTCTTGAATGGAAGATTAGGTTATAGGTGTTCTCTCCTCTAGTTTACCTATAATGGGGACAAAGAAAAGGAAACCTATAAAAGGGGGGTAGGTCTCTGATGCCCATGCCCGCTCCGATAGTTAAGTCAGTGGCTTGGCCGAAGAAGAGGGAGTTTAAGTTTGGCTTATGTTTGCTTACCCCTCTCCCTGGAGTTTTTCCTCTCTTTATGCATCCTCTTCTCTCCTTGGGATTCATATCCCATCTTGTCCTCTGTCTAGTCCGTCATTATGGGGGATTGCCTTCCCATGCTTTCTATCCCTTTGAGTGGCTTCATTTGGCTCCCTGAAGACATGGTGGCGTCTCTCAGAGACTGTGCCACATCATTACAGGAGGAGTCAGGGTAGTGACACATAGTTAGTAGGACCAAGGGCGTATCAGTAGCCCCCCCCCCCCCTCCCCTCCCACCCACAAATTCCCGAGGTCTTTATGGCCTTAGGTTGAATTTAGGGTTTGGTGGATTGTTTGTGAGTGCGGGAGTCGCGGTCCTCCGCTTTGTTAGGAGGCAATGTCAAGGCATTTTGTAACGTGCCCTATGAGTCGAAAGATTTTACCTCGGTGCTTCCGGGATTGTAATAGGAAGGACATAATCAGTTTCCTCCTCAACTTCCATGCCGCATTGATGATCGGGCGTGTTCTCTCGTGTCTCGAGGAGTTTCTTTTTGAGGGGACGTCGGGTGTTGCGACGGGGCGAATGAAATTCATAATGCCCTGTGTCAACTTTTCGACGGATTGAACCCCAGTGGAGGTCAATCGTGACCATTACCCTACAAACTCTTGTATTTAAGCCTCGCTTTCTTAGAAGTTTCTATTTCTTCATAGCAATCTTTCGTTGTAAGGGGTTTTTTCTTGGTCTTCCGCTCTAGATCCCTTTGTTCAACTTGCACTTCTAGTTAAGGTAATGGTGCATTCTTCCATGGCCTCTGAGGTGAGGGAGGCTGTAGTCAGGTCTCCTCTCATCGTGCTGCAAAGGGTTGGCATCGCCACGATTAGTGGCTCTTTATCTCCTAGTGAGCTTGCGCGGGCGGCTCGTGAGTCTCTCCTTAGGTTTCCTTCTTTCACCCGTAGAATCCCTAGGCCCGATGAGAGGGCGAATGACCCTCTGGTAGGTAAGACCGCAGTTCACATAGATGCCCTATCTTCTAGTCTTTGGCTCCTTTTCGCTCCCATATTTCGTGAGATTTTTCATTACCATCAGTTGTACCCTACTTAATTGGTTCCCAATTCATGGAAGGTCCGCTGCGGGTTTGTTATGATCTTTCAAATGCTAGGGTTGAAGCCGACTATGTGCTGGTTTCGTCTTTTGTTCTTCCTAAAGCCTTCCCCTTTTCACGGCTGGTATTGTTTTTGTGCTCACCCTGGGAAGTCCTTCTTGGGCCCCGACTCATCTTCTTCTAGTGAATGGAGAGATAACTTCTTTTTTGTTTCCTCTAAAGAGGTGTGGAGAGTTCCACTTCGGTGTGGAAAACCAAAAATGAATACTGCGTGCGAGAAAGGGGAATCGATCAAGGAGAAGGCTTAACTACAAATTCTCCAAGTTTGCCCAAAATCCCTTTAGACCAGCTGATAACCCCAGGAAACCTCAGGGACCACGGTCTTTTCCTAGCAATGGATAGGGGATACTTTGTCGCATTGTCGGATTCCCGGTTGGGTGTGCTAACATCGCTTTGTTTTTGGTAGGTCCTGGGATGGATTTGGATGAGCTGGTGGGTTCCCTTATTTCAGAGGCTCGCGCTTCTTCAGTTACCACTTCGGGCAGGAAGAAAAGGAAGTTGGCAGGTGAGTCAAGCGATCGGGACGAGGAAGCCCGATGAGGATTGGCTTGATTCTCTGAGCGACTGAGAAGGGGAGACTTCTATTGTGGAGCTGGGTGGCCATCATTCTCTGGTTTTAATGACCAAGAATGAAGAGGAGGATGACGTGGTGGTAATTAATTCCTCCCAGCCTACCCCGGGTGTCTCGGAGGTTCACGCTTTGGAGCCGACTTTGGCGGGGACTTCTTGGGCTATTGGGGTTACTTTGACTGGGGCAGGAGAAGCACTCCTATGGGACCATATCTCGGATATTTCGGCTAATGCAGCGAAGGCTGCCGCGGCCCTTGAAAGCATTCATTTCCCAAACTTCGAGGACAAGCTACTGAATTTGTCCAAGAGATTACTAGTCGATCGTCTTTCCTCCCTTAATTTGATGGTATAAGATTTTTCATTCCAATGGTTCACCATTTGTTTCCTCTAACATCCTGTCGTATCTTCTCAGGTTAGCCAATTTTTGGATCATACCGCCCAGCGTCTTCACAGTGAGGCGGATGAGAAGAAATCCATAGGTGACTTATTGAGCTCGCTAAACTCCGAGGTGGCGGACCTGAAGGAGTCAATGCAGGAATTTCAAGAGGCCTTGGCGAGCTTTGAGAAGGACCGAGACTGCTAGAAGGCAGAATGCGAGGCCTCGAATCGGCAATATAATGAGCTGGGGGCCCGAGAGAAGCTTCTCTTAAGTGAGGAGGAGGCGGTCACCAATGAATTAACTGCGACCCGTGGGCTTTTGCAAACTCTTCAGAGGAAGCAAGACGCCGTCGTTCGGGATTTGGTCGCAACCAAGAAATCCTTGGAGGCCGTTGAGAAGGCCCGTGAAGATGAGGAAGCCCGGAGAGATGAACTTATTGGCATCGATATCGACGATTATGTAGGTTCCTATTCATGGGCCGAGGACTTGCAGGAAGCAATAGAGAATCATCTCCAATCCCGAGAATTTTGGACCTTTCTTAATGATGAACGTCGTAAGGCAGTGGACAAAGTTGTGGCCAAATTCAAAGCAAGCGCGGAGTTTAAGGGGGTCGCCCAAAAGAGTGCCAATGATAGATTATCCGTATTTCAAAAGTTGGCTTGTGCTCGTCCTGACCTAAACCTTGGGAAAATTCATTATGTGGAGGTCTTAAAGCTCTGGAAGGTGATTCGAAGGCAAGAGAAGACCAAATGCCTTAACGGGGTCCCCTCTTGTGATGGATAATTTGTCTTTTACTTTTTGCGGTTTGGCCGCTCTGTATAATTCAGATATCCTCCCATTGCGTGTCTTTGCCTCTGTTTGAACTTAGTTTTTAATAAAAATGTCTTCTGTGCCTTTGGGCGAGATTTTGTTTCTTCTTCTATTATGTAGTTGTTTATGGGGTGTTCTACTCTCCCCCTCTCCCACCCCCAGTATTCCGAGATTGCGCAGATCTTCGAGCAACATTGGAATGGTGACATTAGTCGTACTCGCGTGTGTCATATCCCCGAGTGCTGCGATGCCGGTCACACTCCTGGGAGAGTCGCTACGCTAATCACACTCCTGGGCGCCGCGATGGCAGTCACGCTCCTGGGTGATACGTTGGCGTACGATCTCCTAGGTGCCGTGATGTCGGTCATGCTCTCAGGCATCACTACGCTAGTCACACTCCTGGGTGCCGAGATGTTGGTCACGCTCCTGAGTGATGCGTTGGCGTCCGCGCTCTTGGGTGTCGCGATATCAGTCACGCTCTCGGGTGTTGCTACACTAGTCACACTCCTGGGTGTCGCGATGACGGTCACGCTCCTGGGTGATGCGTTGGCATACGCGCTCCTGGGTGCCGCGATGTCGGTCACGCTCTCGGGTATTGCTTTACGAGTCACACTCTTGGGTGCCGCGATGGCGGTCACACTCCTGGGTGATGTGTTGGCGTACACGCTCCTAGGTGCCGTTTCAAGTAGAGTGCCCTTTTAATGAAGGGATTTTTAGACATAAGAACGATTTGTGAGAAATCGGCCCTTTTAGGAGAGAGACTTTGAGTGTGAGTTTTAAGAACCCGACCCTTGTTGTGAATGGACTTTTAGACATAAGAACGATTTTTGAGAAATTGGCCCTTTTAGGAGAGGGACTTTGAGTGCGAGTTTTAAGAACTCGACCCTTGTTGTGAAGGGACTTTTAGACATAAGAATGATTTTTGAGAAATCGGTCCTTTTAAGAGAGGGGCTTTGAGTGAGAAGACAAAAGGTGGAGGAAGACTTTCCTTATTTATTGATAATATTTCTTCAGATGTTCTAAATGGAAAGGCCAGGGGAACCTCTGTCCTTCCATATCGGTAAAGTAGTAGGTTCCTGGTCGGACAACCTAGGTTACAATGTAAGGTCCCTCCCATGTTGGAGTCAACTTGCCAGTTTTGCTCTTATTCCCTTGGAACTTGTTTTGTCTCAAGACCATGTCTCCAAGTTGGAAGGTGACTTCCTTAACCTTCACATTATAGAATTTGCGAATCCTTTGCCGATATGTTGCCGCCCTAGTTTCCGCAACCTCCCTTTTTTCTTCTAGGAGGTCCAACTTGGCCCGCAGTCGCTCGTTGTTTGTTTGTGGATCAAACTCTAAGATGTAGGGTGTCGGCAGCCTCACTTCCACAGAGATAATGACGTCGGCGCGAAACGTGAGGCTAAAGGGAGTTTCTCCCATAGGCGTTCGACTGGTGGTGCAGTATGCCCATATGGTGTTGTAGAGCTCATCTACCCAGCTCGACCTAGCTTGCATTGCCCAGGTTTTTAGTCCTTGCAGGATGTTGCAATTAGTTACCTCCACCTGACCATTGGCTTGTGGATGTGTGACCGACGTTAGTCTAGCGTCAATCCCTAGCTCCGAGCAAAAATCCTTGAAGCCACGACTATTGAATTGTCAGTCATTGTCAGTAATGATGGCAGCGGGTATTCCAAACCTGGACACAATGGGTTTTAGACAAACTTTTGACAAGCCCTTTCAATTATTGTTATCAGCGGTTCAGCCTCGACCCATATGTTAAAATAATCTATGGCGACACTGATGAACTTTTTCTACCGTATAGCCATGGGGAATGGGCCCAGTATGTCAATTCCCCAAATGGCAAAGGGCCTGGGGCTGACTACCGGGGTAAGTTGTACAGTAGGACGCCATTAGACTTTGGCATGCCATTGGCAAGCGTCACACCCTTTGGTCATTTCTTAGCATCTTTTGATAGGGTGGGCCAGTAGAATCCTTTCCTTAGGATCTTGTGCCCAAGAGCTTCTCCCTTGATATGAACTCCACAGATACCTTCATGGGTTTCTCGCAGGGCATACTTTGCTTCCGTTGAGCGTAAACACCTCAAATATGGATGAGAGTATGATCTTTTATACAATTGTCCTACAATAATGGCATACCAGGCTGATTTGTAAGTCACTCTTCTAGCTTCTTTAGGGTTGGCCAATAACGTGTCGTCTTGAAGGTATTACCAGATGGGATTCATCCAACAAGGTTATGCTTTGATCTCTTGCACTCCTTTTTCCAACGGGGCCTCGATACTCCTATTATCCAGGTGCTGCATATTGATGGGGGTGTTGATGTTGAGGTCGGAGGATGACGCCAACTTTGATAACGAGTCTGCCGCTTCATTGTCGGTCCGGGGGATCTTTATAAGAAGAAAACATTGAAACCCCTTTGCAAGCCTTTGAATAGTATTCTGATATCTGGCAATGTTCTTTCTCGGGCTTCGAACTCACTGCTCAAATGGCCGGCTACCAGTTGAGAGTTGGTGTAGGCTTGGAGATCTTGCACTTCAAGGCCTCTGGCTAGCCGCAGACCAGCAATTAGCGCTTCGTATTCGGCTTTATTATTGGTAGCCTTAAATGCGAAGCTGAGCGCGGTTGAAGTTTTCCACCCCGTTGGCGAGTGTAGAATTATGTCGGCCCCAGAGCCTTTGTCGGTTGATGATCCGTTAACATATAAGCTCCAAATGTCGGTTGGGCTCCTCTGACTCTTTGGTGTCATGATGGGCGCAGTTTTCTTGCCCAATCATTTCTACTAATACCTGGGTCTTTTTCACTGTTCGTGGCTTATAGTCGATGTTGTGCTCCCCCAACTCAATAGCCCACTTGACCAACTTCCCCGATATCTAGGGTTTTTGTAGTATATGTTGCAAGGGCTGGTCAGTGAGGACTATGATTTTGTGGGCTTGAAAATAGGATCGCAGGCTGCTAGCCAATGTGACGAGAGTGTATGCGAGCTTCTCTGTCGGTAGTGTAGTATATGTTGCTAGTGTAGTACACGGGTTTTTGAATTCCCATGTCTACTCGGAGGAGTACTGAGCTGACTGCATAAGGGGCCGCCGCCAAGTATAGATATAAGCTCTCCCTGGGTTGGGGCTTGACGAGTAACAGGGGGGAGCTGAGGTACTCTTTAATTTGCTTGAAGGTTGTTTCACGCCTCCCGCAACCTTGCCTTTGAGGAGTGCAACATAATATTACCAGGCAGTGGGTTGGTCGCCCCTCACTTCCCCACATCCATTTTCAGTGGGAAATTTTAGGAGTAGGTGGTATGTGGAGACAATCGCTTTCAGGGAGTTGAGCGCCTACCGTCTTAGGATGACATTATATCCTGATGTACAACGAACAATTAGGAAGTTGGTTTTCACCGTTGCCTTGTGCGGATGTGTCTTGACAGAGAGAGGGAGTGAAACTACTCCCTCGGGTTGTATGGCTTTCCCGTGAAGCCAATCAAAGAGGTCTTCACCGGTTGCAGTTCTCGGGTACCTAGGTCCATCTACTCGTAGGCGCTCCAGAAGAGGACATTGACGGAACTCCCGGTGTCAACGAGAACCTTCCTCACTTTCGGAGTTCGCTATGATTACCGTGATAATCATTGCATCATCATGGGGATGGGTGACTCTCCCGAAGTCTTCGCCTGAAAATGTGATGGCCACCTTAGATTTCTTTGACAGGTGTACCTGGATGGGCATATGGGTGTAGGATTTTTGGGCTGCAGCGCTATCACCCCCTTCCCCCCCACACTAAGCCCTCCCACAATGATGTGGAGCTCTAGGTCAGATTCGTTCCTTGGTACCCGGGGATGAGGGTTTTGGGACATGGACAACCCCAAACTCACTTCTTTATCCATCGCAGGGTTTGTGTGAGAGCTTTTACCTCATGCTCTAGATATTGGCAGCCCTCCTGCAAGGCGTGCTCTCCCGCTGGTGCTTCATTGGGGGCTGGGACAGAGTTAGAGGTTTTTTCTCTCCAGGTTTCCATGGCTTTTTGTTCAGGGTCCCTACAAATGGCGCCAATCTGTTAACCGAAAAACTCGTGCTACGTGGACTGTCAAGATCTCCAGCAAACTGATGATATCTTCTTGATTGGAAGATTAGGTTGTAGGTGTTCTCTCCTCGAGTTCACCTATAACGGGGACAAAGAAGAAGAAACCTATGAGAGGGGGGTAGGGCTCTAATACCCGTGTCCGCTCCGATGGTTAAGTTAGTGGCTTGATCAGAGAAGAGGAAAAAGAGGGAGTTCAAGTTTGGCTTATGTTTGCTTACCCCTCTCCCTGGCGTTTTTCCTCTCTTTATGCATCCTCTTCTCTCCTTGGGATTCGTATCCCATCTTGTCCTCTATCTTGTCCGTCATTATGAGGGAGTGTCTTCCCATGCTTTCTATCCCTTTGAGTAGCTTCATTTGGCTCCCTGGAGATATGGTGGCGTCTCTCGGAGACTATGCTACATCATTGCAGGAGGAGCCGAGGTAGTGACACATGGTTGGTAGGATCCAGGGCATATAAGTATCATTTGCAAAACAACAAGTTGTTAAACATAAGTTTCTATATGAGAGTTGATTCTAAATATGAACCTCTTAATGGAAAAAAGTTTTAGACCCAAACTTTTCTTGAAAGAGAAATTGTTTGAAGTTTGAATTCATTCCAAAGCAACGATATTCTCGCAAACAAAACTCCAAATGATAAAACCAAACTTCCCTAGAAAAGAGAGAGTGATAGAGATTTCAAGTCGAGGCTTTTTTTTTAGAAAAAGGAGAGAGAGGAAAATCAAGATTTCTCTCGAGTAAAAACTCCATCACAATTCAAAGTTGTAGGAAAACTTTAAGATGTTAGTGAATCCGACAATAATGTGGTGAGCAAGGCCATGCGAAAATTCATGAAATCAAATCAACTTACCAATGTCAAATGTGATTATCTCATTAATGTAAAGTGGGAGTTTGCCCTTGCTAAGCTATATAGTTCAAAATAAAATAAAAAAAGAGAAAAATATAATTTTTTCCCTATATTTCTTATTGTCTCGTTTACTTTGGTTTAATTGGAGGTTTACATAGTATTTATTTAGGATACTTACCTATTGGAAGTCGTGAATCCATGATTTCCCAGTGTGTGCGCGCCCGCGAATTTTCCAAGCATATGCTTTCTTAAAAGAGTTATTGTAAATTGGATCTAGTTTTAAAAAAGCACACACAAACACATCACAGCAGATTTCGCAAAACATGACTCAAGAATCTCTATCCAAGTAAACTCCTATTTTGCATCTGCAAACTGCAATCAATACTTATCATCATAATAATGAGGAAATCAAACTCATTTGTACACATCTCAGTACTTTAGTAAAAACTGGAACTATTAAAAGAGGTCCAAATTCCTGGACCAATTTCCTCTCTACACAAGAAGATGCACAACAACATGTTGTGAAAAGAACATCTACTTTTTAGAGACATAGGCATAGTATTGAGCCATGGGAACCACAAAGGCAATCACTAGCAATCCTCCAACCACAAGGGTAAACTGCCCTCGCTTCTCTTCCGTCTCTTCTTTGGTTTTAAAGTTCGATTCACGCTTGTTATCCTTAAACTTTGGCCCACCAGGGTCTGGTAGTCCGTCAATGGCGGCAACCAGTCGCTTGGCAGTGCTATACACAGCTTCATTGTACTTCTCCTCAGTAGCCAACACTACAAGCATGAAGAACTTGGTCATCTTATAGGCCAATCTTCTCTTGGATAATTTTTTATATTACTCCAGTAGTTCATAACAAAAATTAGACTAAATCCAAGAGAAAAAGGGAAATTACAATTTAATAACGGGAACAAGTAACATCTGGAGCAATCCTATTTTGAGAATTTCTCATATTACATTATTTTGCAATAATTATTAAACTGATCCTTCTTTAGAGAATGTTACTTGGAGTGTTTAATTCATTCAGTAATCATGACTACCTATCATCGATCTTTTATTGAACTATGGGATATTGCGGTTGCACATTTGGATTTGGTTCTACTAAACTATAAAGCCTGTTTTCAGACATTGGATTTAGTTCCTAAAAAGCTAAAAGCCTTAAGAGAGAAGAATCTGTTTAGTTTAATGCAGAAGATGTGGTTCCTTGAGGTGCAAGTCCACAATTCACAAGTTTTTTCTTGGTCATGATCAAGTATGCACCATCAAAATCAGTATGTCCTTAACACCAGATTTTACAGGATGATAAAAAAAAAATAAAAAAAAAAAACTGGAAGTAAAAGATTGTAAGTGCGTCTGTATGCTGGTTTTGTTGGAAGAAGAATAGCTGCTATTTCTTCTGATTCTATTGGTGAGAAGGTGCAAATAGTATGGGACTTGAAGTATTATTATACACAAGAAAGAAGATTGTACCAAAAAGTAGAATGTCCTACATAACCTAATTTTCTGGCAGGTTCCTTGGATGGCATTGAGAAAAATGTTACATGATTCTCTTGGATTCATGATGATAAGGAAAGGAATTGCTTTAAAGTTATATTAATGCAGCAAATGGGATCTCCTGTGGAATTAGGCAAAATATTCTATTTCAATTCTGGCTTCTCCAAGCAAGATATGATTATAAGGGTGTGTTTGGTTTGACTTTTGTCATATGAACAAAAGAAGTATAAGTACCGCAAAGAAAACTTGTTACTGAATTCTTTTTTACTTCTTCTTCCTATATTTCACTGAAAAAAAAAAAACAAACAAAACAAATCCTAAGGATTAAGGCAATGGATGGAGCTTAGAAGGTTAAAGGGTAGGTCAGTAATCTATAAACTCGTCGGAAGGAAGAGTTAACAAGATGATTAGGGATAACACTTGATATGAATGATTAGTTTGTGAAACACTAACGCTATATATTTAACGGAGGTTGAGCTATGAAAGACTTGGTGTGATGAAAACTGTCCATGCAGAATACTCACGCATCAAACGAGGGCCATGCCATTTTAGAAATCTAAATAGCAAAACCAATAACAAGTGTTGTTAACCATAGATATTCTGGCAGTCCAAAGACAATAAGTCCACTGTTAAGAAGAGCATTTTAGTTTGCCCAAAATCTATTATTGGTATGCTATAAAATCTGTCAAAAGCATAATTTTCTACAATGATTATGCACCACTTTTTTATTCTGGACTTATGTTGAAACAATCCATTGTCTCTGATGTTTAAAGGAATAATGGAGGAGTATTTTGTATCATGCAACTAAGGAGGCAATATTCAACATGTTAGAATGATAATTAATGTAGACATTCAACACTTAAATTAGTGAAGCATATGAGCTTCAATGTGCAGAAAGGTCTTCTCTGGGTTTGAGAAGACGTATGTTGTGTTTAAGGAATTCAATCCAAGCACGGATATTAATTGGTGTTCTTGAGAATAAGTTATGGAAAATGTGCTGATTTCAATTCAAGCAGTAGTTGTTTTGCGAAGATCACTTAAGTGCTTCTCCTGGCAAAAACTGATAAGGTTGTAAGTATGTTCCTTGTGGATCATAGGATAAGGCAAACCTAATGATGTAGAGATGCTTAAGGAAAAGACTTCAGAGGGAATTAGATTGAGGGGCTACCAGCCTTTTATGCCAAACCAGTATATGCTGGAATTGCTGTTTGGAAATGGAATGAGTAAATCACAAACATCACGGATAAAATGGATACTGGTGAGTAGCATTATACTAAAGCTGCAAAAGGAATTTTCAAAGTAACATAATTCAAAATTGTGTCTCCTATAAAAAGGCAACAAAGAGAACTAAAGTTGAATTTCTAAATATTGTTCAGCTCATGGAACGTTGGATGATAAATTTGGCTTTTGAAGAATTAGTGATCAGGATATAAAAGGAGACTTGGAGGTTCAAGAAATTAGACTCCAAATGGCAGAGGAACTATTATAAGGATCAAACTGTTATTAAAAAAAGTTCAATCTATGGTGTCAAGCAGCATTTTGCACATTTAAATATGCAGGTCACAGCATGAGGAAAGTTTCTTGTCAGGTTCAAGAGAAGACTTGAAGGACCAAAAACAATCACAACAGCAATGCCGAATAGCATCAATGGTAAATAAAGACTTTTGGCTTGATGTCTAGCTAAAGCAAATGGTTTACCTGGAAGGTTCTCCGATACAGTTTCATCTAGAACAGTTTCTCCAACAGCTTGGATGAATGCGGGTCCACCAGTGATTGCCCCTTCCTTCTGACTAGTAACAAGCACCGCAATACCCTTATTGTTTCCTTCTTCAATTGTGGGATACCACTTCTCCAACACTTGGTCAGCATACTCAAAAGCATCTGCCTTGCTCTAAATTATGAAGACAAACACCAAATCTGGAAGTTTAACTGTAGATAAAACTAAGGGATATTTTTTTTCTTTTCAAAATAAACTCTTGTGAAGATAATCAGTGATTATATAGAACCATATTTATATGGAAGCCTAAGAATTATGAAGAATTAGTTCGCTGACTATTCCAACAATTAATTGGCATGGATGAACACATACGGTAGCACCCATCAAAGATATCTCTAATGAAATTTGACTAGCAAACACAAACAATATCTTTTTTTTTTTTTTTTTGTGTCTTGCATTCATATAGTGTTCACTCTACAATGAATTAACTTAGTCCCATCAAACATTTGTCTCTGATGTTGTTGTATAATTATGTCCTTATATAAGGTGAACATTCCCTTGTAACCCTTACCTAGTTCACATTCAATCCATTTCTTCCCAACTTTCGATAATTAAAATCTACAAAAATCCCTCACTAAAAACAAACTTCATTATGATAAGATCGCGAAGAAGAAAGACATTGCACTCAAATCAATGAACCACAAGAAGGTGAATGAATCAAATCATACAGTGAGCTTGCGAACAGTGATGAAATTGATGTGGAGGTTCTTCCTGGACTCCAAATCAGACAACAAGCGCTTCAAATCAGACTTGGTGACACGGCTGAGGACATTGGCATCATCAACGACATAAGAATCAGATGGTGGCCTTTCATTGAGCACATCAAACTCGGAAGCAGAGGCAGGAGCGACGATGGAAAGAGGGGAGAAATTGACAGCCATGGAGAGAGCCAGAGCTGCCAGTCCATGTTGGATGTGAGATATCCAGCTCTTGTTGGAAGAAGCATGGTGATTCTTGGAGAGAGAAGCGGAAATTTGCTTGGAAAGAGATGCAATTCTTGGTGGAGGGGGTTTGGAGAGTAGGGATTGGGGGCGGAGGAGGAGAGGAGAGGAAGAAGGAGGGGAGATGAGGATGTGCTCCATTGATGGGAGGTGGAGGTGAAGGAGATGGAGGGGAATGAGGGATGATGTCCTTGGTTTCTTTGGATTGCTTCATTGGTTGGTTGGTTGGTTTTGAGTTCGGATAAGGTAACGGTCGTTTATAGAAAATTTCTATATAGAACCCTGGAAATATTAGAATTTCTTCGACTCTACGTATGAAAGCATAGCCGGCCCCAAGCCCCGATAAAGGAGAACAATTATAGTAGATTGACAAGTAGTGTAAACATCTAGCTACACCTATGATATAGATTCTCTACTATATAACGTTGGGGCGTGCCCACCTAGGCACGCACTACATCGACACTCGGATGTAGCGTTAAATTAGTAAGGAGTTCTATCACATTGTGGCCGAGAGTATAGGCAAGGGTTCCCATGGATGTGTGTGGGTAAAGAAGTTAGTCCTATCACATTGTGGCCCCGATGTGGTGATATATAGGAAAGGGTCATCGAATCTTAATGGACAAGTGTAAGTAAAGAAGTTGGTCAATGAGAGTAGGATTAGGATTAATAGTTGGAATATAGGGTCTTTTATATGAAGTCTAGAGTTAGTAGATACTCTAAAAAGGGGAAGGATAGACAATGTATTTGGAAGATACTAGGTAGATAGGAAACAAGGCTAAAGAGGCAGGTAACATATGCTATATATTATGGTACTGTGGAGAAGATTGTGAAACCAATAATTAAGGACTAAGTAGTTGAAGTGGAAAGGGTTGAAGATAGGATTATACATTTGAGATTAGTGTTAGGAAAAAAAAAATCAACATAGTGAGTGCATATGCCCCTTAAGTAGGCTTAGGGGAAAAAGTTTAGGTTAAGTTCTTGAAAGATTTGGATATGGCAGTTGTCACGCCCTGACCCGGCTTCCGGGACCTCGAGCACATGAACAGATCGGCCGCACCCAAGTAGAAACAAGCCCCACTCAGATACAAGGCCTAAGTAAATATAGCAGATAACTAAAACATAGTCCATAATATCTCAAAAATAAAATAATCAGAGTAACACCAGAATAAATACTATCTCAATACCCTACACATGTCCAGGCCCTATTAGGGTCCTATAGAAAACACAAATCTCTCACAGTAACAAGTAAGTCAGATCCTTAATCTCAGCAATGTCCCAACCCTCGCGCAATCCCCGAGATCAACTCTCCTGTACCTCAGGACCTGAAAAAGAAGGAAACAAGTGCATGAGCTTTCGAAGGGAAAGCTCAGTAAGTACCCCGCATGGATCACAAGGAATCATATATGATCAAAGACATATCAATCAACACATCATCAAACAAATGGGGATAACACCCCGTGTCATCACAGCCTAGGGGTCTCGGACCTACCACAAAGACTTAACAAACGGTAGGGACCCCTAATCTTGTAATAGCCTTCAGGATATGGAAAAGAACTCAATGAACATCCCCTGGTCAGCATCACACAGCATCTGCTGCCAGCAACTAACCTGTCGCTCCTCGGTAGCGCCACCTCTCTCACATGTCAACATGGCCAGCGTATCAATCCCGCTAACAGACAGGAAAACCAGAGTATCACTCCTCTGGCATGGAATGTCGGAATGTCAGGGTATCCCGTCCCCGAACGTTCTCTCTCAAATCGGAGCTCACCTGCTCCTCTGATCCGAGCGGAAAACTAGCTAACATTAGGGATGCCAACATCCCGAAATCAATCATACATGCACCAGAATCCAACCAAACAAGGGAACAGACATGCATGTATCCAAATCATCAACCAAGCTTGATATCAATAAAATCATGCACACAAACTAACAACAAGTCCAAGAAATCCCGAAATCGGGTAGAAACTAGGCAAGCGTACTTACCTGTAATCACGGAGTCTAGTGTCCTACGGAATCTCCTCCCGACGCATCTACGTCGATATCTGGTAATGATAATCACAACTAAGTATCATTACCAACACAAAGTAAGCTATTAATATTAATAACAACATTCTTGCGAAATTTCTGAAGTTAATGCGTAGTCTCAAAGAACTGCTCATAACTTTTGATCCAGGAACCCGTTTGAGTTGATCCAGAGCTCGTTGGAAAGATCTCTTCCCCATCTTTCCAATGTTATATTACACGACCCTATCGGAGATCCACATACTTCCCAGATGTCCCTTGAAGGGACAGCCAGCTGCAGCCCCCATAAAATCACAACAACCAATAGTACTCCTTCTAAACTTAAGGCAAACTCCTCACTCATACTCTTATAAAGCTTTAAAAGAACCACTATTAACACATGCACCAGCACACTATTAACTCACACTCTAAATTGTTAATAGTTCTAATCCAATCTAATCCTAACACACATGTTCCCTCAACCCAAGACAATTCCCTTGGCCTCCCGATCATCATCATCCTCTATTAGAACCCAAGTACAACACCTACAACCCATCTCTCTCTATACCTCCATTCTTATCATTCCAACGTCACACCAGCGTTATGTTAAAAACAACAGCTCAATGAATGAGTCCATGTTACACTCATCATCATCTATTTAACATCCACAGAACCTTTGTCAATATCATTTCTCATATATGAATAGCTTTAGTCATCATTGATCCACTTTATCTTATCCCATTAAGAACACCGCACACCCTCTGCACACAATGATAAAAAAACAACAGAGTTCACCTCTTCTCAAGCATTCATGTTCACCAAAACAAATCAGATATCCAACATGATATCAACAGTGATCTAACAAAAATAAATCATTCCCCACTGTTTAACATTAAGCAACTGACCTCCTCTATATCCTAATCCTCATGCATGTAACCTATTGATTGCTTTTCAAATCAAAACCTCTATGACAACACACAACACCTCACCATGCCCAGATTACAAACATGATAAAAAAAAGCTCTTTTACACTATTGCAATTACCAGTCGTAAAAGGTTCTAACCCAACCTTAAATCATTGCTAACATAGGCGCTAATGAGACAACCTGATCCTTGGTTTTCTAGCAACTTTAAAGCCTCCAACTTTCATTAAAATGAGTCTATCTACATAAATATTTAACCCCTCTTTATCAGTTACCTAAGCCTCTCCTTCTCTGATTTTTTTGACATTCCTCAAAACTTTACAGGCAACCCCGGAGGAAGTAGGTACTATCTCTAACTCCACGTTAGTCATGCATGTTTATATACTTTGTTCTTTATTACTGCATCTACACATGCATATGCCTGGTCACTTAAACACTAATTGCATATTCTTGCATGCATGTGTATAAGTTCTGTGAAGTTAACAATGGCTTTAAACATGTATAAACATACGCTAGACCTGGTTAGTAAGCCTACTAATCTTCTCCTCATGCATGATACTATGTGCTTCAATAATCTCAACACCTTAAACCCAAGCCACAACCACACACACATTCAGTCCCCTTATTACCTTACAAAGACATCATGTTTGCCCTTGAGACGAATTCATGCATGCCAATATTCATAACTAGACATTCTTGATTGGGATTGGAGGCTCACCAGGTTGTACCTTCTTCTCGTATTCTCAAGCAAAACTCTGGCGACAGAGATCCTTCCTGGTTCTCTCTCAATCCACATCCACCGCTGGTGGTCATCCTCCACCTCCTGCGAGAGCCACAGTTAGTCACACAGTTCGAGGTACGCAAGAGGTCTACCTTAGACCTACCTTCTCTGGCGAGGCTACACCGTTGCCTTCCTCCTCGCCCTATACCCACCCCGATGTGCTCGCTTGCACGAAGGCTGAGTAGTGTCGCAACTCTCTCGCCCACGGCCGATGGACTCGATAGTATGGAGTTTCCCTAAGAACTCCTCATCCTTTAAGAAGACTGGCGGCCTCCGACGGATAAGATATTGGCCTCTAACGGATAAGATATGGTCGTCCTTATCGTGGCTGACGGCGGTTTCGGAAACTACCTAACGACGTCCAGGCATTTTGGAGCGAATGAAGCGGACGACATGCATAGTTTGTTATGCAAAAATTGCATAAGTACCCCCCAGCCCCAGCCAATGCATGTCTCCCTCTTATTCTCACTTTCCTTATATATATATAATCACAATTCCTTCCTTCACGTGTTTTCAAAAAAACAAACTTCCCATCCAGCAGCCATGCATCATATATGTCATGATTTCTTATATATTATAATATGTATATATGCAAGGAGTGAGATATAGTCAAAACATGTATGTAATCACGGGTTTGATCAAACCCATAATCAAATATATATATATATATATATATATATATATATATATATATATATAGTCCAATTAATCAAGGTATGGGGAGTTTCTTTTATTAACAAAATAATTTAAAGGATAAATAGAAAATCTTTATTTCCAATAAGGATTCAATTAAGCCCAACCTTGGGGATAATTAATCATTAATCTATTTATTAAGAAAGTAACTAGAAAAAGAAAATTTTATTTTCCTACGATTTTCGGATTTTACAGCAGCTCTAGGGATTCCAAGTAGGCAAAAGTTTTTTCATTGGGGGGAGATCTTAATACGCATGTGGGTAGACTCAATGATGGTTACGAACAAGTGCATGAAGGTTATAGATGTAGCAACAAGAATGAAGAAAGAAAAGATATATTAGATTGTACTTTGGCTGATGACTTGGTATTGAGCAACACTTGCTTTAAGAAAAGACAATCACACTTGATTACCTTTAAGAATGGGTTAGCCATAGTCACATAGACTTTCTTGTTACAAGAAGAAGGGATAAGTCTATATGTAAAGTCTGTTAGGTTATATCTGAAGAAGCACTAACTACCCAACATAGATGGGTGTGTTAGATATGAAAAAAAAATGGTATATTGAAAAAAAGGAAGGTTATTTAACGTAGGATTATATGGTAAGCTTTGAAAGGGACCAACTAATTTGCATTTAAGAATAAAATATCAGAAAATGGAGTCAGAGACATGGAAGTTAAGCAAATACCTTATGGAAGGAAATTGTGGATAGTATTGAGAAGGTAGGGAGTGAGGTCCTAGGGGGTCTCTAAGGGGCTAGGACCTGGACCATAGGAATCATGGTAGTGGAATAAGGAGGTACGAAACACTATTAAAGAGAAAAGATATTGGTATAGGAAATTACCTACATCTGAGGATGGGGAAGCCTTTGAAAAATATAAGAGGGCAAAAAAGAGGCCAAGAAAACTGTTAGCAAGGCCCGAGGTAAATCTTTAGCCGATTTGTACCAAAAGTTAGGGACGCAGAAGAGGAAAAAGAAATCTATAAGATAACATGGCTAAGAGATAAAAAAAAAGGGAAGGAACTAAACCAAGTTAAGTACATTAAGGATAAGTCTCAACAAATTTTAACAGTAGATAAGGAAAATCAAGGAGAGATAGAGAAACTACTTTGATTTCCTATTCAATACAGGTCATGATAATAATTGTTAGATATATCTGTACATATACATATATGTTAGTTATAAGTATTATACATCATATGTTTCTGTGTGAGACTCACACATAGCCTTGTATGTAAATTTGGGTTGTTGCCCTAATACAATCAAGCCTTTTCCACACAGCTACCCTCGTCTCTCTTCTAACATGGTATCAGAACAGCGGCGGCAGCGATCCTCTTTCCTTTGCTCCTGATCCTTAGGTTTTCGCTGCCTCACTAAGGCTCCGGTGGTGGCACCCTGTCTCCGCCAGGTGGTGGACTTTCTGATTGTTTTGGGGTGCGTCTGGCGTTGGGCGTTGATTTGGCGTTGCTTGTCATTGGGTGTGGCTGATTTTCTAGTCACCTTAGGAGTGCGGCGTTGCTTGGCGTTGGGCGTTGATTTGGCGTTGCTTGGCGTTGCTGATTTTCTGCGGTGTTGTTCGATGTTGCTTCCTGTTGAGTTGCTTGGTGTTGTTTTGCGATGATTAGTTGCTTTGTGCTTTGCTGGCTAGTAGGTGTCATGCTTGTTTGAGCTGGTTGCTCTTGTGATTTGGTGGCTTGCTTGAGTAACTTCTAAGCCTCATTAAAGAGGATTTTGTTGGGTTGCTCATGATTAACATCACAATTATGTTATGGAGCAGTTGTGGAGTTTCCCTTTTTATTAGGTTGTTTGGATGTTGATTTCATGGGTGTTGTGACTCATTGACCTTTTTAATGCTTTTGTTTTGAGCTCTTTTGAAGAATTCTCAGAAGTTACTAGTGCTTTTGCTTGGTGATTTGGTGGTTGGTTGATTTGGTGGTCTTTGTTTTCCATGTGGCGCTAGTGGGAGCTTGACTAGAATTCTTAACTGTTTTCTCTTGCTTTGTTGGAGATTTGGAGCTTGACTTTTGCTCTTTTGGGTGTTCAGTCTAATGGATAAGTGGGATAATTTGGACTTTGGAGCTGAAGGTTTCATAACCTCTTCTTCTAACACTTCTAGTTTTCTAACTCTTGTTGATGTTAAGTTGAATGGTGCCAACTACAAAGAGTGGGAGTTTATCACCGGCCCGAAGCCATTCTTCTCGACTTGATTTGTTTGGGCATGTCGTGGCACATCTCCGCCACCCTCCTCGAAGTCTTCCACTTTCAGCCTGGCCGGTTCCCAGATTCCGACATTTCTGCTTTCTTCCGGATCATCGCTTTGGTATGTCACGATCATCGAAGCATGGCCGCTATCCGGCCGGGCCATGGAGCATGATGTTCGGATGGAGATTGGACATCTTACCACAACGCGTGAGATGTGGGAGCATCTATGTCATATGTTTGAGCAGCTCAGGGCTTCGCCACAAGAGGCGGTTCAAAAGAGGGATATTGTTCATATTCAGTAGGGTGAGCGATCAGTCCGGGAGTATGTTACTGAGTTGCTTTCTCTTTGGCGTCAGTTTGATTGTTTGGAGCCTCCCATTTGCTTGCATTATACGTGTGCTGCTGCACTCGTTTCACAATCTCAGCGGCAAGCAGGGACCTTTTGAGTTTCGGCGCGCTTTCATTCCGAGCATTGAGCCGGCCAGAGTTAGCTACTTAATCAGGAGCCTGTATCTTCCTTTGATGATGTGGTTCGTAGTGTCATTTCTAAGGAGACCAGGCTGGGCACTCTCTCTCAGATTCTCGATCTTCTTCGGGCTTGATTACAGCTTCTTGCCTGTGGTTTCTCCACATCACTGGGCATCTTCTCCCTCCACCTCAGCACAGACCTCATCTAATCGGTTCTCATGTTTTGTGCCACATCAAGTGGCCAGTGGATAATGAAGGCTCAAAGTTGTCCCAAGCTTCAAGAGATAACCACAAGCAGCCTCCTCCTGGTGCTCTACATTCGCCTCTATGCAGCCTTCTAACTGAGGCTTACATACGACTCGCTCGACTTTTGTTTCTCACCTAGCTCAACTCACAAAGTGATGCATGTTATGCAAATAATGGCCATGCAAATCGTTCCTCCTCCCCGCTATATCCTCGCCTATGGTATGACTTCCTCCTCATGGATCTTAGACTCTGGTGCTACTCATCATATGACATCTGATGTCCTTCACTTAGTTGACCTTTCTCCTATCTACCCCTCATCCAGTGTTCGCACTACTGATGTGACACTTTTGCCTATCACGTAGTGTGGTCATTTTCACTCCACTTCACTTGACCTTCCCACAATTCATCATGTTCCTGGCCTCACCTTAAATCTTATTTCTGTTAGCCAACTTACTGACTATGGTTTGACTGTTACCTTTTCCTCTTCTAGATGTTCTGTGACCATCTTATAAGCCAGAGGATATTGGGTGTAGAGTTGGCGGCCTTTATCATCTGGAGCATCTTCGTCTACCCATCTCCATTTCTACTTCTATCGCTAAGCTTCCGTATAGCCGCTTCTATGTGTTCTCCCCACCGCTAAGTATTGCCGCTGGGTCATTTGTTTAGTTATCGCCAAAACCGCTGGACCCGGCCTTTGTTCTCGCTTTTACGCCCATTATCTACATGTACTGGGTTGTAGGTTAGCTAAACATGTGGCTCGGCCCATTTCTCTTCTAGTGGATCTACTGCTGTTCTCATTTGACCTTGTGCATTCTAATATTGGCCCTTCCTTCCTCTCTTGAGATTTCTCTTACTATATTTGTTTCATTGATGATTTCTCCTCGCTATAATTTGGCTCTATCTTATGCGCTCTTATTTTGAGGCCTTTTCTATCTATCGCCAGCTTAATGGAGATGGTTCACACTCGGCCGTAAACGTGATTAAGATTTTTCGCTCACGGAGCTCGTGGGTATCTTTCTACATCTTCCGTGACTTACTTTCATCCTCATGGTACCCTTTCTCAAAGAATCTTACCCTTACATGCCTCGCCGTAATGGTGTTGGCCGAAATAAGCATCGTCATATTCTTGAGACCACTCGTGCTCTCCTTCTCGCTTCTCCCGTTCCTCAACTCTTTTGGGTCAAGGCAGTTATGACATCAGTTTACCTTATAAATCGCACTCCCTCCACTACTCTCTCTGGCATCACTCCTTATGAGAGTCTTTACTCTTGTGCTCCGTCTTATGGTTATCTTTGCACCTTTGGTTGTGCCTACTTCGTGCTTTTGCCCTCTATTGAACGAACTAAACTATCTCCACGCTCTGCTCTGTGCATTTTTCTTGGTTATATCTCGGAGTACAAGGGCTATCGATGCTACGAGCCTATCTCTCGTTGTCTCCGTATTTCTCGTCATGTCACTTTTATCGAGGATACCCCTTATTTTGTTTCTTCCGCTCTAGATATTTCTTTTCTCCAGTCGTCATCTGTTCAGTCTTCTCTTTACCCCTCTGTTGTCCTTCTAGGTTTTTCTCCTCCTACCTCTTTTGTGCACCCTCTTATAGTCTCCTCTGACTCTCTGTTTGTGTCGCTATCTCCCTTCCATGAGTCATTCGATGCTCCAGGTGATACTCCCGACCCTACGCTTAAGATGTTCCCGCCGCTCTCCTCGCCGCAGAACTCTCGACCGGATACGCCGTCCCTCCTTCGGTGCCCTTCCACTACTCACACCTACCCAATCGTTTCCAATCTTTCTGCAGCTATCCACTCTCATTCTCGGAGCCAAGATCCTACCGCGGAGGCGCCAAGATTCCCACCGGTAGCAGGCTATGGCCAAGAGCTCTGGCTCTACAAATGATCCGATCTCGTTCTGATGCCTTCTAATGTTACTCCTGTCAGTTGCAAGTGGGTCTACAAGATCAAGACCCGTGCTGATGGTAGTGTCGAGTGTCATAAGGCGCATCTTGTTGCTCGTGGTTTTACTCAGGAGTATGGCGTTAATTATGAGGAGATCATTGGCATACCAGAGTGCAAAGCATGACTACCGCTAGTCTTCTTCGTTGTTCCGCAACTCGCCAAGCTGGCCACTTTATCAGCTAGATGTGACCAATGCCTCTTTACATGGGGATCTTTCTGAGGAAGTCTACATGAATCCTCCACTTGGGCTTTCTCATCCACCTCAGCATGTTTGTCGGCTACGCCTGGCTGCCTATGGTTTCAAACAGGCTCTCGAGCCCCGGCTCAGCTGCTTTCAGCTGTGGTTCTTGCATTTAGTTTCACCGAGAGCTCCTATGACTATGCACTTTTCACCTACCAGACTCCTTAGGCCTTGCTTGGATGGGGGGTTTTGGAGGTTTCATAAAGGAAGGGTTTTGGAGGGTTGATATGAACCCTTGTTTGGATCTATGGGGGGTTTTGGAGGGCAAGGTAATAAGAGGTATTTGGAGGTAAAATGGAGGGTTAAAAACCCCCATTTTACTTCACTTTTCAACCCTCCAAATCGGAGGGTTTGGAAAGGTTAGTCATACAAGATTACCAAAATGCCCTTAATTGAGAAAAAAAACCTATCTTATCTTCTCAAATTTCATGAGCTGGCCGACACCCTCTCCTCTTCCAACCCTAGCTTCAGCAGCCGGTACCCTCTTACAAGATTACCAAAATGCCCTTAGTATTTTATATTAGTATTTTATAATTAAAAAAAAGAATTATTAAAATTATAAATCAAATTACAAGGTGTGTAAATAAAATTTTAAAATTAATGAATCTATTAGTATATAATATTAAGTATTAATTGAATATTAGTATAACATTCTATAAATTTTGTATTATTTCTTCAAAGGGTATTTTGGTAATATTGGTGTATAACCTTACCTTCCATTACCTTCAAACCAAACATAATAAGGTTTAAAAACCTCATGTTACTTTACCTTGCCCCAAACAAGGTTTGGTTAAAAACTTTACTTTCTTTTCCTTTACCTTCTCTTACCTTCCCTTACCTTCTTTTATGAAACCTCCAAAACCTCCCATCCAAGCAAGGCCTTAGGGTCTTACTCTTCTCCTTCTATATATGTGGATGACATGGTTATTTCTGGTAATGATGTCGCTACTATTCTTTCTCTAAAGCAACGATTATAGCAGGAGTTTCAGATGAAAGATCTTGGTCATCTTCGTTATTTTTTGGGCCTTGAGGTGGCTTATGCTCTTCGTGGATACTTAATGTCTCAATGTATATCTCTCATATTCTCACGAGAATGTCTTACCGATTCTGCATCACCGCATTCCTATAGAGCTTCATTACTGACTTTCCACTTTAGATGGTGAGCTTCTTCCAGATCCCACTTGATATCGAGCGCTTGTGGGTGCTCTTGTCTACTTGACTATTAGTCGGCTAGACATTACTTATGCAGTTTGTGTACTTAGTCAATTTGTTAGTGCTCCCCGCTCTACTCATCATATAGCTCTTCTGCGTGTTCTTCTCTATCTCCGTGGCACCATTACCCGCTCCTTATTTTTCTCTTCCTCTTCCTCTCTTGAGCTTCGAGCTTATTATGATGCTGGACAAGCAAAAGTACTCTACCGATCGCACTGGCCTACCACTCTTTCGTGGTTTTCCTTGGTGATTCTCTTATTTCATGGAAAAGCAAGAAACAAAAGACTGTCGCCCTTTCTACTACCGAGGTTGAGTATGGTGCTATGTCTTCTACAGCCAAAGAGGTCATTTGGCTTCGTCAGCTTTTGATGGACCTTGGTGTTTCCATTACTACTTCGACTCCCATTTATGGTGATAACCAGAGTGCCATCAAGATTACCGGTAATCCAGTTTTTCATGAGTGGACAAAGTATCTTGAGGTTGCTCTTCACTTTGTTCGCCATCATTATCTTGCCGGCACACTCTCTCTTCCTTATATTTCCTCTACGGAGCAGATTGCAGATCTCTTCACCAAGGCACACACTCTCTCCCGTTTTCAGTTCTTATTTGGCAAACTCTCGGTATATGATCCACCGTGAGTTTGAGGGGACGTGTTAGATATATCTGTACATATACATATATATTAGTTACAAGTATTATACATCATATGTTTCTGTGTGAGACTTACGCATATCCTTGTATATAAATTTGGGTTGTTGCCCTAATACAATCAAGCCTTTTCCACACAGCCACCCCTGTCTCTCTTCTAACAATAACTTTACATATCATTATGTATCAACAATAAAGAGGAACCTTAGCTACACCATAGAATCATGCCTAGTGAGGTCAAGGAGGCACTGAAAAAGATGAAGGTTGGAAACGTCTGTGGCCCGAATGGTACTTCGATTGAAGTTTGTAAGTGTCGTGGAGAAGTGGGGGTATCATGGTTAACCAAACTTTTCAACTTTATCCTAAGAGGGGGAAATATGCCAAATGATTGGAGAAAAAGCATTTTGGTTCCTATATATAAAAATAAGGAAAATATTCAAAATTACACCAATTACCATGACATTAAGTTAATGAGTCACACAATGAAACACAATTTAGGGTGTTCAATGCAAAGATGGGGTTGATTGGAGTTATAAACTCGAATCAAATGTTGCTTCCTAAGGTTAGGGTGTTGTGAGAGATAAACTCAAATGTACTCATCTAAAAGGTTAAGACTTGGTGATAAATGAACTCAAATTTAGAAGTTTTTATGTCCAAATTAGTGAATAATAAATTCAAATTTAGAGGTTTATTTTCAAAGTTAAGGTTTGGTGAGTAATACACTCAATTTCAGAAGTTTGTGTCCAAAATGAGTGATTTGTAAGCCCTAAATTCAAGTTTAAGTGTTTATGTAGGAGGTTAGGGGTTTAAGACTAATAAATATTTTTTTTTTCATAAATTTATGGGCTTTGAGTATTAGATTGAAATTTAGTTTTTTGTTAAGAATTTATGATAAACCCCACAATTTTAACGTTTTTCGGGGAGCCTTTGGAGTTTGTAAAAAAACATAATTTTAGGAGTTAATGTACAAAGTTAGGATTTTTAAGAAAAAACACATTATTAAGTTTTATTTAAAAAGTTATGAGTTTGTAAGAAAAAAAACTAAATTTTAAATGATTCTTATAATTGATATAAATTATTTTGAGGGGTTTCTTTTAAAAAAGGTTTGAGGGTAATTTCGATATTAAAATATTTTTAATTTATTTTTAATATCGTAAACCAAAAATTAAGCACCATCATTTGCTCCTACAAACTAATATTTTAGGTAAATATTTTAAAGGGCTAAATTCATTTTTCGTCCCTGTACTTTACCCAAATATTCAATTTTATTATTGCACAATCAAAATGTTCAATACGGTTTGTGCACATTGAGTTTTCTTTTTCACCTTCATCCTTGTTGGTGATGTTATAGACAAGTGACATACAGTCTGATATACAACCTTTTTTTATATGTCTTCATGGTAGTTGGCATGGGTTATTGATGTGCCCCTCTTTGCCACGTCGGCAAAAAAATAAAAGGGGGTACCTTGTGGCATGTGGATGTAGCTTATGCACATAACATGACATGCTGACATGATTGCTGATGTGGCATGATAAAAAAAATTAAATATGAAAAAAAAAATTGGCCTTCCTAGCATAACATTTTCACACACATTTTCTACCTAAAACATTACAATTGCTAGACTGAAAAATTGCTAAAATAAAATAAGAAAATTTTGATCTATATAAATAGCAAGCAACGTGGAAATTCCACAGTCATTCAATAATACTATCCAAAACAAACAACAATTATAATCATCTCCAATAACACTACAATGAAAGTAGACATTCCATTGTTCTTAAATATAGAAACAGTGAAAATGTAGTCTTATCCATTCAATAATGATACACTATTTATTCATCTCCAACATGGCTCTCTTGTGTGGTATAACCAATTTGGAAGTACTGCCTTTCCTTGTACTCAACTTCCTTCCTCCAGCATCCTATACAAATATAGAGTATTAAAATAGCTTTAAAGGACATTATAAAAAAAAAGCTTTAAAGGAGGGATTAAATAGAGCTATTGGTACTCTGAAAGCTACAAATCTCATCTGTTGATTGTCATTTCTTCGAGCACGCAAATCCCGCCGCAGTTGTATGAAGCTAAAATAATAGAAGAATACAAATGAAAAAGGGTTGAAAGAGAAAACCCTTCGCAGATCCCTTCAAATTCAAATAAATAAATAAAAAATCAACCACCTATTTTAAAACAAGGTATCTTTTTGCTACAAATTGAAGTACTAGACTATGCTCATCCTCTAACTTTACACCAACCCCTTCAAATACAGAAATAAAGTACAAATTATTCATACAAAAATATAGTAAGTGAGTATAATGTTCTTCACACACCAAGTAAGCATATTATACAAGATTCTATTCATACATAAGTGTAGATCTTAAACAATCAAACTCAATGCCAATTAGTAAGTTATTTAGATCTACTAATGAAACTGAAGCTGACCATCACAAGCTTGCATGTACTCCTATCATACATACATATATATATATATATAGACTTGTTTATAAACTAATAATGTAGACTCCTATCATGTACTCCTATCACAACCAAGAATCAAGCAAGGAACATTGACAATATTTATAAATTTGTATAATGCAAGTAAAAACCAAAAAACAATGACAAGAACATACACCCAACCTACAAAGTTATATAATTTTCAGTTTAACAACATAACACCTCAAACCAAACAAACAACACATCAATTCTCAACTTAAAACACATATAAATTGCACCATAAACAAAATAATAAAATCTTCACTACCTTTGAACTTTGTTTGCCTTGATTAAAAACTCTTCCTCTTCCCTCTGATTTCAAGGATTTCGTCAAAAACCCCAACCTCAACGCAAAGAAATTACTTTGCGGAGTTATAAATCTAAGGTCTACCTTTCAATATTAATCGGGGAAAACATGATACATTTAAGGGAAGACAAACCCATATGAAAGTATAGTGTTAGAGGACTTATTTGTGAATTGAGCTCTTCGCATAATCTAGAAGTGGAATGAAAATCGGAGCTCTAGACGACAACCAGTGGAGAGAAGAATAAAGATCGAAGCACATGAAACCTTATCATCAGACATTCAAAAAGCACCAGGGACAAAGGGGAAAAGAAGCACCACCAAAAAGGGACCAGTAGAGGTTTTGTGAGAAAACCCTTACACTGGTGGGGATTCGCCCTTTGAACGATCCTCTTCTCCCCCCTCCTACTAATGTGGCAAATTGTCATCTTACCAAGCCACATCATCATTAATCGACCCCATAAGTGATATTTAGGATGACGTGACATAGATTTGAGAGTAAAACTCAATAATAAAATATGTATGATCAACCGTGACAAAAAATTAGATTAAAAAGCAATGTTGAGGTGGCAAATCAACTTACTATTACTGATGTGGACATTGTGGTGATGCTTAGTCTGCATTATCTATCTTACCAACACAGGACAAAAAATTTTCAAATGAATAAAAGTTGATGTGGCTGATCCATCTCATCAAAAAAATAACTAGAATATGGTTGCTTGAAAAATAATAATGCTGACGTGGTGATGTTGATTTGACATGGCAATTGTGTTAGCAGTTTCATTAATGTGGACTCATATGTTTATCTTATCAATTGTATATGAAAGGTTATCCAATTAATTAATGTGCCCTGTTTAATAGTGATCTATTCAGGAATATCTTAAAAGGGCTTCTAGAAATATCTTTTAGATAAAGCATGGGTTCAAATAATGTGTAGAAACCCTTATGAGTAATTATCTATTTATGATGGGCTAATAGATAATTACTAAAATACCCCTTATGTTTAATTATAAATAGGGTTGTGGTCCCAAAACTAGAGATCGATCGTTCTGTTTTCTTCCCCATCTGAGAAACAGACTAACAGCGATCTCTCGTGGTTTTGAAGACACAAACCCGTTGAATCACCCATCTTCTTTTCTTTTCTAATGGATTCAGGTATGTCTTATTCGTCTTCTCTAATTTCTTCTGCAATGATCTTGGATTAATACTCTTTGCATGACATAGAACTAAAGAAGTCTATTTGATTAATACATGATTGTCATGCATGGAGTACTTGTTCTGTATTTCCATCAAGTAGCATCAGAGCCAGGTTTGCTAGAGGATTAGAGATAGATTTAGGTTAATATAATTGACACTGCAATAATGGCATGCAGGTTGGAGAATTAAATTTTTTTTATTTTCTTCTCTATTACTTTTATTATCTATGTGAAACAATCGACCCAAAGGAAGATTGTTTTGACCGGATAAAATTGCATGCCTTATCCTTGTGAAACAATTGGCCCAAAGGAAGGTTGTTTTGACCGGATAAAATTGCATATGCCTGATCCTTGTGAAACAATCGGCCCAAAGGAAGATTGTTTTGACTGGATATTTGGTTTTCACCGGGTATTTTTGATACGGGACATTAATTTTTATTTTAATATGTATTGAATTTTATTTTAATTCAAATACATGACATTATCCTTTATCTTTTATTTAAAATACATGATATTTTGGATGTTTGAAATTTAATTATTCATTCTTAATAGATAAAGTTTGGTTTGTTTTTTCATAACTATATGTATATCTTTAACCGAAGAATGATAATTTTAATGTTTTAAATTCAGTTTTATAATGGATGATGGTAGTTTAAATTTTTAAAACCATTCATATATGGATTCAATGGATAAGGTTAAAATTAAAATATTTGAGCGCCTCCTTGGGTCTTTAACAGAATTGCTCAAATATTTAAATTTTATTATTATTATTATTTTTATTTTTATCATATTGATTGGATAAATATAGTTTCAATTATTTGGATTATTTATTTTATTTTATTTTGAGATGATAATATTTTTAAATATTTAAAATTATATTTTATCATCTTGACTGATAAAATTAGTTTTAAATATTAGATTTTATTATTTCAAATATAGTCTTGAATATATATTACTTTGCCATGCATATATTATGTCAGTCCAAAGAAAGGCATAATATTAGGCCGGTTGAGAAGAGTACCACTTACAAATTGTTATTTATATCCAAAGACTAAATAACAATGTTGTGTTAGGTATCTTAAGATGGGCCCACTGATAAATACATGTATATATTTTAATATATTTCTTTTGAGATTATCATGTATGCATGTTAAATTGGATTGATTATTAATTGTGAGTATTATTTGTTTTTCTTTATAGTATCTTCGATATCTGCCAACATGAATAATATTCCTGTTCTTAATGGTACGAACTTCAAGACATGGAAAGAGCACGTAATGATAGTGCTTGGTTGCATGGATCTTGACTATGCATTAAGGTTTGATCGCCCTGCGGAACTGACCAGTGAAAGCACTGATGTTCAGAAATCCGCATACGAGAAGTGGGAGCGATCGAACCGCATGAGTCTTATGATCATGCAACACTCAATTCCGGAATCCATAAGGGGCGGCATAACTGAGGAACAAAATGCCAAAAGTTTCCTTAAGCAACTTGCAGACCGCTTCACTGCTAGTAAAAAAGTGGAAACGAGCACTATCTTAAGTAAGCTTGTTTCAATGCGGTATAAGGGCAAAGGAAACATAAGGGAGTACATCATGGAGATGTCCAATCTTGTGACAAGACTGAGGAACCTAAAGCTTGACTTGTCGGAAGATATTCTTGTTCATTTGGTCTTGATCTCCCTTCCTGCACACTTCAGTCCATTTAAGATTACTTACAATACTCAAAAGGAAAAATGGACTCTAAATGAGCTTATTGCTCAATGTGTGCAAGAAGAGGATAGATTGAAACAAGAAAGGATTGAAAGTGCTCATTTGGCAATTGGTTCTCATAATAAGAGCGCCAATAAGAAAAGAAAAAGGAATAAGGATAAGGAAACTGCAGACTCTGGAACATTACAGCATAAAGATCAGAAGAAACAGGATAAGGTTACCTCCTGCTACTTTTGTAAGAAAGCTGGTCACGTCAAGAAAGACTGTTCCAAATACGCCGCATGGCGTGTAAAGAAAGGTAGACTTCTCAACTTTGTTTGTTCAGAAGTTAATTTGGCTTTAGTACCAAGTGACACTTGGTGGATAGATACTGGTGCAACTACTCACATAAGTGTCACATTGCAGGATTGCCTTCATTACCGAGCGCCAATTGATGCTAAAAGATACATCTACGTGGGCAATGGAAATAAGGCTACTGTGGAGGCCATTGGTGTCTTCAGGACTAGTTTGAGTTCTGGTTTATTTTTGGATTTATTAAAAACTTTCGTTGTACCGTCTTTTAGACGGAATTTAATTTATGTTTCTTGTTTGGACAAATCAGGATATTCTTGTTCATTTGGAAATGGATTATTTAGTGTTTCTTTGAAGTCAAAAATTATTGGTACTGGAACTTTAATTGATAAATTATATAAATTGGACACTATAACCACCAATGATAATGAGAACCTGCATTCAAGTAATCTAAGTACTAAACGCAGATTAATTGATGAGAATTCATCTATGCTATGGCATAAGCGATTAGGTCATATCTCTAAACAGAGAATTCAGAGGCTTGTGTCAGAAGGAATTCTTGATTCTCTAAATCTACCAGACCTTAAAATCTGTATAGAATGCATTAAGGGAAAACAAACAAATAAAAGGAATAAAGGTGCCTATAGAAGTAGTGAACCTTTAGAGTTGATACATACGGATATTTGTGGTCCATTCCCTAAAGCATCATGGAATGGACAACAATATTTTATCAGCTTTATAGATGACTACTCTCGATATGGTTATCTGTACTTGATTCATGAGAAGTCACAATCATTGGATATGTTCCAAAATTTCAAAGCCGAAGTTGAAAATCAATTAGGCAAGAAAATCAAAGCCGTCAAATCTGACCGTGGAGGTGAATATTACGGTAGATATGACGGATTAGGGGAACAATGTCCAGGGCCTTTTGCCAAATATTTAATAGAATGCAGGATTGTTCCTCAATACACCATGCCTAGAACTCCTAGTCAAAATGGAGTGGCTGAGAGACGAAACCGTACTCTTAAGGACATGGTAAGAAGTATGATCAGTCATTCTTCTTTACCAGAATCACTTTGGGGAGAGGCCCTAAAAACTGCAGTTTATATACTGAATAGAGTACCTAGCAAAGCAGTAGCTAAAACCCCATACGAGATGTGGACAGGCAAGAAGCCTTGCATTAGGCACTTGCATGTTTGGGGTTGTCCAGCTGAAGCTAGGCCTTATAGGCCTAACGAAAAGAAACTGGACTCAAGAACTATAAGTTGTTATTTTGTGGGTTACTCAGAAAGATCGAGGGGCTTCAAGTTTTATGATCCCTCCAACAGATCCTTTTTCGAAACAGGGAACGCCAAGTTCATTGAGGATGTTGATTACAGTGGGAGTAATCAAAAGGATAGCATTGTGTTTGAAGAGGAATGTGTAAACATTCCTACTACAGTTACAGTTGATAGTGATAAGATAACTATTCCAATTACTATTCAACCTGTAAATCAGGAAAATATCACAAACACAATTGCACCAACTCAGATTCCCATTCAAGAAACATCTCCTATTCAAGCAGTAGAGTCACCAGAAGTGATTCCTGGGGAAATCTCATATCAACAACCTCAATATGAAATGCCTATAAGGAGATCCACAAGAGAAAGGAGAAAGGCAATATCTGATGACTATATTGTCTATCTCAATGAACATGAATTTGACTTGGGGTTAGAAAAGGATCCTACCTCATTCAGTGAAGCCTGTTCATGTTCAAACTCTGGAAAATGGATCGAAGCCATGAAAGAAGAGTTAAAATCTATGGACGATAATGGTGTTTGGGATCTTGTCGAGTTACCACAAGGAGTGAAACCGATTGGTTGCAAGTGGATTTACAAAACCAAACGGAATTCAAACGGTAACATCGAAAGATATAAAGCACGCCCTAATTAAGCGAAAGGCTTTACTCAGAAAGAAGGGATTGATTTTAAAGAAACTTTCTCGCCGGTTTCGACGAAAGATTCTTTTAGAATCATCATGGCACTTGTAGCTCATTATGATTTAGAGTTACATCAAATGGACGTTAAGACAACGTTTCTCAATGGAGACATTGATGAAACAATTTATATGGTGCAACCGGAGAATATTGAGTCCAAAGACTCAAAGCACCTTGTATGCAAACTAAAGAAGTCCATCTATGGCTTAAAGCAGGCATCCCGCCAATGGTACCGGAAATTTGATCAGGTGATAACCTCTTTTGGTTTTAAGGAAAACATCATTGATCAGTGTATATATCTCAAGATCAGTGGGAGCAAATTTATTATCCTGGTGCTATATGTAGATAATATTCTGCTAGCAAGCAGCGATATAGGCTTATTGCGTGACACCAAGAAATTCCTATCAAGTAAATTTGAGATGAAAGATCTTGGTAACGCATCTTTTGTTCTGGGTATATAGATAGATCGAGATCGTACTAAAGGTATACTTGGACTGTCTCAGAAGGCCTATATTGATAAGGTGCTGAGCCGTTTTGGCATGCAGAACTGCGCACCAGGAGACACACCTGTTTCTAAAGGGGACAAATTCAGCATGCTCCAATGTCCAAAGATGGACCTTGAAAAAAGGGAAATGGAAAAGATCCCATATGCATCTGCAGTTGGGAGTCTTATGTATGCACAAGTGTGTACGCGTCCGGATATAGCGTACATAGTGGGAATGTTAGGCAGATATTTGAGCAATCCGGGTATGGATCACTGGAAAGCAGTTAAACGGGTCATGAGATACTTACAAAGAACGAAGGACTACATGCTCACATTTCGGAGATCAGATCATTTAGAGATCGTAGGGTACTCCGATTCAGATTTTGCTGGATGCATTGATAGTAGGAGATCCACTTCAGGCTATATCTTTATGATGGCTGGAGGAGCAATTTCCTGGAAAAGTGTCAAACAGACACTTGTTGCTTCCTCCACCATGGAGGCAGAATTTGTAGCCTGCTATGAAGCATCAAATCATGGAATATAGCTGCGGAATTTTATCACCGGATTACAAGTGGTCGATGGAATTGATAAGCCACTTAGGATAAATTGTGATAACAAGGCTGCTGAGTTGTATTCCAAGAACAACAGGAGTTCGTCAAAATCAAAGCATATTGACATCAAATATCTTGTTGTGAAGGAAAGAGTTCAGCGTCTTCAAGTGTCGATAAAGCACATAAGTACAAACTCCAATATTGCGGATCCGCTCACCAAAGGTTTACCACCTAAGGTGTTTCATGAGCATGTTGCTCACATGGGCATAGTTAGTCTTGATTGATGTATCTATATAGTGGGAGTTTGTTTTTGGTTTGTTGCTTATGACATGATTTATATTTATATTTTGTTTATGTTCTGTACAAACTTCAGTTTTATGATATTTGTGAAATTCATATTTGATTGAATACTCTGAAATTAAAGATTATAACTTTCTATTATGGTTGACATGAGGTATTAGAAAGTTAGACTCTCAGAGTCATAAAGTAGGACCACTTGGAAATAGGCATGATCTGGATCACATTACATGCAATTTCCATGCTACACATCCATACTTGATCTATGTCATTAATTATGTTGATATTGTGACCATGATAGGTTTAGTCACGGATATATGTGACGAAAGCCACTTTGATCCTATATTAACATGATTGATGGATCAGATTGTTTATGATATTTCAAAGTTGGGATAACAACATTTGTGCACACTAAAGTTTATATCTTATACAATATTTGGAAACATATGTAGTCCAAGTGGGAGATTGTTAGCAGTTTCATTAATGTGGACTCATATGTTTATCTTATCAATTGTATATGAAAGGTTATCCAATTAATTAATGTGCCCTGTTTAATAGTGATCTATTCAGGAATATCTTAAAAGGGCTTCTAGAAATATCTTTTAGATAAAGCATGGGTTCAAATAATGTGTAGAAACCCTTATGAGTAATTATCTATTTATGATGGGCTAATAGATAATTACTAAAATACCCCTTATGTTTAATTATAAATAGGGTATGATATTTCAAAGTTGGGATAACAACATTTGTGCACACTAAAGTTTATATCTTATACAATATTTGGAAACATATGTAGTCCAAGTGGGAGATTGTTAGCAGTTTCATTAATGTGGACTCATATGTTTATCTTATCAATTGTATATGAAAGGTTATCCAATTAATTAATGTGCCCTGTTTAATAGTGATCTATTCAGGAATATCTTAAAAGGGCTTCTAGAAATATCTTTTAGATAAAGCATGGGTTCAAATAATGTGTAGAAACCCTTATGAGTAATTATCTATTTATGATGGGCTAATAGATAATTACTAAAATACCCCTTATGTTTAATTATAAATAGGGTTGTGGTCCCAAAACTAAAGATCGATCGTTCTGTTTTCTTCCCCATCTGAGAAACAGACTAACAGCGATCTCTCGTGGTTTTGAAGACACACACCCGTTGAATCACCCATCTTCTTTTCTTTTCTAATGGATTCAGGTATGTCTTATTCGTCTTCTCTAATTTCTTCTGCAATGATCTTGGATTAATACTCTTTGCATGACATAGAACTAAAGAAGTCTATTTGATTAATACATGATTGTCATGCATGGAGTACTTGTTCTTTATTTCCATCAAATTGTATTTTAGCAATATTTTACTAATCAACACTGGAGAAAATACTTAATGCACAGAGATCGTATTAAACATTTTGATTGTATATGGACAGAATTAACGATTATGGTAAAATATAGGCACACATCAACAACCCATGTCAATTGTCACGTATGTAAATACTGTCGCACTGGCCCTTGGGATGAATAAAAAAACATTTGTATTTCAGACCATATGCCACTTGTCTACCATGTTGGTAACATGATGAAAGTAAATAAAAACTTAAGGTCTGATACCCAATTAAATCCCTCTATTATATCGAACCGACCCTTTTGGTCTCTCTATTATAATTTGATCCTTTTTGGTCCCTATACTTCCACGATTGAGAAATTTCGGTTCCACCCTTATATTATAATTTGAGCCGGTCCCTAAAGGGACTGAAATTTCTCAAGGGATCCTTATTATAGAAAGAATTTTTTTTTTTTTAAGGATTACCCTTGTCTCTGTTTATGTCTCGGATTAGAACAAATCACCATAATTCATCAATGCCTATTGATCAGTCGACATTTCTCACAAATTTTATGAATAGAAGCCCTTATTTTCATATTTCTCATTCCTTTACCCCTGAATCTACTATTTGGAAGAAAATAAGTCTCTTGAATTTTTGAACTTCGAATTGTATACCATACCCTACGAAAGGAATGTTTAAAAAAATCATTTAATTGTTTGAATCCTTGTTACAAAGTCTAGAAATTATATGTCCTTTGGTTGAACATAACGACTTACTTCAATTTTTACTCTATCTCCAGGTAGTATCCGTACACCTTACCAACTTGATCTTATTGCGCTCGGTAACAAACATGCATAAACCATTTCACGAAGTATGTGTCTGGATAGCCCAAAGTCTCGATAGTTAGCTCTAGGTCTTCAAGTCAAAGAACAACGTCGATGAACAACGTCGATGAAGACGTATAGGTGCACTATTACATGGTGGCGATTGCAATTTCCTATGAATTTCCCATTGTCCTTTTATTAGAATATCGTGGTCTTATATGAGTTTCGATAAATACGAGCAGAAAAGATGGGGCAGGCTCATTATAATAGAGGGACCAAAAGGGCCGGTTCAGTATAATAGAGAGACTAAATTGAATATTATACCAAAACTCAATGTACATGGGCGACATTTTGATTATATATGGATGGAATTAAACATTGGTTTAACCCGAATTCAAATTAGCAATAAAATTGAGTTTATATTATTGGTATAATCCTCAAAATAGTCCCTCTATTTTAACGAGATGACCCTTTTAGTCCCTCTAATATAATTTGAGCCTTTTATCTCCTCATATTTTTCAAGTATGGTCCATTGAGTCCCTCTGTTTAACCGGGAGTTAAATTTTCCCATTAACTTACGATGATATGCTTTTTATAATATAAAAAATATTATTTTTAAAACAAGAAAATAATAAATAAATAATAAAATGAGTACCAGGTTCGGATCCAGACAATTATAAGTAAAATAATATGGAAATTTAACTTGATCTCATGAGGACCCGTCCCCGTAACGAGAACATATTATTTTAAATTTCCTATTTTATTATTGTCTTGTTTTTAAAATAATATTTTTATATTATAAAAAAACCACGTTAACAGAAAATTTAACTCCCGATTAAACAGAGGGACTCAATGGACCATATTTGAGAAATAGGGCGAGATAAAAGACTCAAATTATATGAGAGGGAGTAAAAGGGCCACTTTGTTAAAATAGAGGGGCTATTTTGAGGATTATAGCTATATTATTTAAAATTTTAGGCAAAATCCATGATACCGTTGTCACTTCCACTCGTTCATTTCGTCTCAATACTTCATCTCCGACGCCATGGCCACCCTCTTCCCTTCTCCTCCAAAACCCCCACAAAATCTTAGTCCCAAATTGTGCTGCTCATCAAGGCGAGCATTCGCAGTCGGCAACGCCGCTGCATCAATGGTTTCTCTCACTCTTGCCCTCTCCCTACCCGAGATTTCTAGTCCTAGTCCAGCCCTATCCATCGCCGAGCCGGAAGCGGCTCCTCCCCGGAGGCCGCTCCTCACCGGGATCTCCAGCACCAAGTCGTGGCTCCAGTTCTACGGTGATGGCTTCTCCATCCGCGTCCCTCCTCGGTTTGAAGATATCATGGAGCCTGAGGTTGTGAAACGGAACCTATTTTAATTTCAAAACCTTAACTTTAGCGAAATTGCTTTGATTTTGAGGCTTTATCATGAGGTTATTGTTCGAAATTAGTTCTATTTTTAAAATTTCATTAGAATTTTTAATTTGTTGATGCCTTATGTTTTAAAAGTATCCATGATCAAGCACCAAAGGTTCTTTTTGGTTATAAAGTTTTAGAGACAGATAATGATGATTCTTTTTGGTTAATTGCTTGTTATTGTATAAATATATAATAACATATTCTTTTAACATAGCTTTAATCCATTTTGACAAATTTTGAAAACCTTTGACGTCATATCTATTTAGTTAAGATTTTGCTCAAGACGGTGCCTTTAGTTAGCAAGATCAAGCTTTTGCTCCACTTTTTAGTTGTGGAGCAAATTTTTATTGAGAAAATTTGACTTGTTCCTCCCCAAATTGATGCCCCGCTAATGGGAGGATTGTTGGTAACTTGGGAGATATAGACGAGCAAGCTATGCACCTCACATGGCAATGCTTTTTAGTGATGGCATTCACTTTGGTTGTTTCAGTTGCAGGATATAAAGCGTAGCATTTCTTTGTTTTATTTGCAGTGAATTTTGTTTGTTCTTTGACCAGTTGACATCTGACTAACTTATCCTTTTATGGGTTGAAAAATTATTTCTGAGGCATGGAAGGCTCCCGTGCATTTTTAACTTTCTTCATCTTGGTCAACTGATCATTGTGGCTATTTTTTCAAGGATTACAACATTTTATCAACTCAATATACTCTTTTTGTTTAATTGGAAAGCCAATTCTGTTGAAATCCATGACATGGTTGCATACTATCTGACAAGATATGCATCCAATTTTTAGAAGACAACTGTTCCAAACATAGTACTTTTTTGTCATTAGTTTTTTTTTCCCAAGTTTATAAAATGCTCTTCTGCTACTAGTTCAGCTCCAAAATCTATCTGATTCTTTTATGTCAACTATCTTTTTTTTATAAATTCATTCAGTCGTACAATCATCATTTTGTGATTGTTCATTCTTATCTTAGGATTTCAGTGCTGGATTGTCCTTATATGGTGATAAAGTGAAACCAAAAACTTTTGCTGCTCGGTTTGCATCTCCAGATGGGTTGGTTTATCATCATTTGATTCCTCTGATCTTTTAGTTATTTATCTTTTGACATTGAATATTGTTGGTCAGATCTTCTCACAACTAAAATCATATATTTCACAGCTATAAGGATTTATTTTCCCGAAATAATCTTTCAAGATCATGTCTTAGGATGATCCTTGTTCCTAATAAAGGTTTTTGTGGTTGGCTTCACAACTAAATCAGTTCTTCAGTGAACTGTACTGTTCATACTCTTTGTATTGCCTCAACAATCTTTCATGCTTATTTCTATTTCACATATGGAATTGGACAACATGCTCTAAATTTGGGATGGATTACCTTTTGGTCCAAAAGAATAAAACATGGAACAAAAATCATGTATGAAACCAGTTCAGTATTAATGATCAACTTTTCTTTCCCTTCAACTCCATCTCTCCATTTATTTTTATTTTTATTTTTATTTTTCATTTTTTGAAAAGAATTCCCTCTCTCTATTGAAAATCATTATTTTTATAAATAATAACTACTAGCTGTCCTCATTTTTGTAAAGATCTTCACACTTTAGTTAAGGAAGAAAGAAAGACAGGCTTGGTGCCTCTCTTTTGAGAAATTTGAAATATCTTTACTTTAACCTTTCATTTTATGACCATCTTGAGGTTTTGTAAGGTTGAAGATTATTCTATTGCTTTGAGATACAGAAAGTAGAAAAGTTGTGTATAAAAAATATAAAGAAAAAATGAACTGAAGAGTGTTTCAGATGGACTGCAGATCCACAAATTCCTATGCGATCTTTGCATAGTCATTAGCCATTCTTTGCATAATCTTACTCCATTCCATTGTCAACCAATTTTATCTCCCTTGACATACTATTCACACTGATATCCTTTTTTAGATTTGGCTTAACCTATTTAAAACATACACTTTTTGGCTATTGAACTTTGAGATGGGCACCTCATAGCACTTGCAGCGACAAACTGTGTTTTACTTGATATAATATCAAGTGTAGAAAACCGCTTATGTTTTACCCAAACATGAAAACTGTCAATGCCTAGTTAGTTTATTCCTTCTACATCTGATAATATCATGTGTTTCCTTATCTAGAATAGTTTTCTAAACCTTCACATATTTCTAATTCTCTGCAGGTCAAGTTAGATAAAATGCACCCTTAGTAAAGCTATGCTGTTTTAAATTGGAAGTGCAAATGACTAGGGATAGCTTTTATTTCACCTAATCATTTTTATTTGAACTTCTGATTAAACATGTGTGAATTAAATGCTGTCTAATTACTTCCTCTTTGATGTAGATCAGAAGTTGTGAGTGTGGTGATTAAACCATCAAATCAGCTTAAAATCACCTTCCTCGAGGTAAGAATGTGATATTTTGTACACAGCCGTTATCAGTAAGCAACTTATTGTACAATAGCTAACAATCATCGGTCCACTTATCAGACGCTAATCAACAATCATTATCATTAAGCAACTTATTTGGCATTAATCAACAATCATTATCAACCAACAACATTATTAGGGATTAGTCAACAATCATAATCAGCAACTTAGTTGGCATTAACCGAGAATAAAGTTTAACGTGTTTAAGAACAAAAAGAGTAACTTTTTTATGACTAACTTGTAAAAATTCTTCTATAGAATTATCAAATTAAAGGTTCTTCAAGAATTTTAAGCTTAGAGGATTGCAGAAATTTGAATATGGGAGTACTATCTACTTTGAAATTTTTATTGCATTATGCCCATTTTCTCATGAATTCTATTTGACTTCCTACATTCAGCTGCAGCATATTGTACTGGATTTTCCATACATGAATGCTTGTTCAACTGAGAAGTTAGAAACCATGTCTTATAGAATATTGCTTCTTTGTAGGAAATTGTTTTATAAGTTGTAGAAAGCAGAAAGAGACAGACACATCATATGCTTAGAGATCTTGTAAACCAGAAATATCTTTATCAGGAGTAAACTAATATAGGTCCTTTAAATGTAATTATTGTTGCATAGTAGAGTAGCTAATAGTCCCACATCAGTTAATTTAATATATTTGGATTTCAATATGCAAGTATGGGTCTCTCTTCCAGGCAGCTTAAGGTTTTGAGTTGATTCAAGCTCAAGATAATATGTGTCTGAGTTACATCTAATGTTATTGTTGTAGACAGGCAAAAGATATTAAAGATTTAGGTTCGTTGAAGGAGGCTGCTAAGATATTTGTTCCCCGTAAGTAATGTGCATGTTCTCTATTTTGAACATTTGAGTTTTTCATTTACAATCACAACGATTTCCTTGTTCTCATGGTGTCTAATAAGTAGTAACAACATGTGGCTATTGTTTATGGAATGTTTTGCATTTTTCCAGTTTCAAACACTTCAATAGCTGTTTACTCCACAGGTGGAGCAAATTTGTACTCAGCAAGAACTATAAAAATCAGGGAAGATGAGACTATAAGGTAACCATTAACAAAACAGATACTTTTCATCTAATTTTTTTCCCTTGTCTTGATATATATATTTTTTGTTTGGTATGCAAATCTATCCTCTTCTTTTATTCTTTTTCTTTTGTCCTTTTATTTATGATGAGATATCAATATGCCCTTTTTGGAAAAAGTCCTATGCATAAATTTCAAGAAAGCAACTCAAAGTGGGCTTTTATTTGTGGACTACTGGTAGGACTTCAATAAATGATTCATGCCTCTGCATTGTTCTCATGAATTTTTGAAGAGAGAACACTTAAGTAACTAGATTTGAAGTTAATATATCAGGTAGTTAAAAAAGTCATCAAGAATATAAAATCTCACTAATTGTGTATGGAACTGTAACACCCATCTCTAAATCAGGGGACAAGTGTCACACCAGCCAGGCGAAGAGTGCATCCTGAACCTAAGGTTGTAAAACCTGATAATTTAAACACATATGTAATCTAATAAAATAGAAAACCATATGTCATATTCTGGAAATAGATCCATGTCATAATACAAAATCAAATAAACAACAGACATAATAGTATATATTTTTAAATAATAGGAGTTCATTCTCTCCTAAATATCACATATAAATAAAACGACAATAACAATTGGGGGATGGTCAGAGCCAGTTATGCGTAGACTGATCCTCACTCTACTACACTAGATATAGTCAGGATCCTTGTCTACTACCTGCAAGGAAACATGTGAGGAGAAAATGAGCTACTCGAGCTCAGTGAGCAAAACACTACTGCCAAGTATAACTACACCTGTGTATAATACATGTATAACTACACTTGTATAATAAATAGTAACAGTTCCAAAATACATAAATTGTACAAGTATACAAATTCTGAAGATAGAATGATGTTCAAATAACATGCTAGTCAATGCATTATCTTCAATTTTATATAAATGATGTAGATATGAGAAAAAATTCCAAATAAATTCATATGTAATATGTATGTTTATCTTAACAATTTATTCAACAGTTCCGTAAATTCCCTTGGTGAAAACAATCAATACCAATAGCCTCCACGGCCGGTCCTAACACGCTATCCGGGAGGTGGGAAATGTGGAATCATGTCATATTATCAACAATATCAATGTCCCTACACTCCTACCTTAATACTGCAGAACTAAAGTGTAATCAGGCGGACTCATCTCGCGCCTGTGCCTTCTGATCGGACCCATCTTGCTACCGTCAGACAAATAATCTATACGTGCATTAGGCACTCTACGAGTATAGAAATGGGGTTTTATTTCTTGAAAATGGAGGGTTTTAAAAACAGATAGTTTGGCACAAAAATCAAAGTTTCAGAAATCACCCCTTCCCTACCTAGTACCGTACTCTCTGGCTCTGTTATAAAGCCACCACTGGTTCGGGCAAGTATTTAAGTACAATGTAGTCCATTGATACTTCTATCTATTTCTCTTGCTCTATTTCATTCTCATTTATTTATTCTTCGCATATATTTTTCAAATCCCATTTCCAAACCGAAATTCTTTCAATAGGCATAATATATTTGCCAAAACTCAAGGCGTTTCATGAAAGATAATAAAACAATTTTAACGCCCCGATTTTTCCTAAAATATCAATATTAATCTCCGAATAACGAAGGAGTTTATTAACATTAAATGGAAAATGAAACTAGTAAAACCTTGATTTAAAATTAGTAACACCTAGTTGGAGTTGATAACCACAAGTGTTTAAATGGGCCGAGTATGTTACCAAGTATGGTAACTTGGGCCAAGACTTGGATATGGGCCAGTCCTATTATTAATGAAGTAAATAATATATGTAAGTATGATTTAATTAAGTTAAATCTTTCCTTAGTTTTAAATAATCCGGTTTAATAAAGGACTATCAATTATTGTAAAAATACTATTTAGATCTGGGTTTCCTAGATTTGGTTGGATTAAAGAGCCGTGTATTGTTGATCTCGGTCGGCTTTAATCAGTTCATGTGACCGAATATTTAAGCAATGTGATGATTGTTAATAGTTAAAATACTAGCCCTAGATAGAAAGAAAAATAAAATAAAATAGTATTTAGATGCGGGTTTTTCGGATCTAGTCGGGCTAAATGGGTGCAATTATTGGATATAGGTTAGATCCAATTAATTGCCATGTGGCACTATAGTAATGAAAGATGAATAATATAATATACCAACATTTTATAGATGTATATATCTAAGTTAGGGCTTGGAGGAAAATGAAATCATTAATCTTCTTTTCCCTTTTTTCATCTCCGACGAGCTCTATCTCCATTTTCTGCAATCGCCCAACTAATGACTAAGCTACTGAGGAAGAATGCCAAGTTTGAATGGATCGAGGAGTGCGAGTAAAGTTTCTAGGAGTTGAAGGACCGTCTGGTGTCCGTTCCTGTTCTCACCTTGCCAACATGTGGAGGCAGTTACGAGAGCTATAGTGACGCTTCATATCGGGGGTTGAAGTCTGTCCTGATGCAACATGGCAGAGTCATTGCCTATGTATCTAGACAGCTCAAGACCCATGAAGCAAAGTACCCAATGCATGACCTGGAGTTAGCTGCGATAGTGTTTGTTCTGAAGATCTTGGCGACACTACTTATACGGTGGAGCTTGCAAGATCTTCACCGACCACAAGAGCCTAAAGTATCTGATGAACCAAAAAGAACTAAATATGTGGCAAAGGAGGTGGATGGAGATGTTGAAGGATTACGACCGCACCTTCAAATATCACCCCTGAAAGACAAATGTGGTAACAGATGCCTTGAGCAGGAAGACCATGGCACGGTTGGGAACCACCAACTTTGCCCAGTTATATGATATGAGATCTACTGGAGTCAAGTTTTCAGTGGATGACCTAGGGGTGCTACTTGCGAGCTTCCACCTATGGCCTACATTAGTTGCTCAAATTAAAGAAACACAACTACAAGACTCTAGGTTGATAAAATTAGCTGAACGACTACGAAATAGAGAAACTTGTGATTTTTCCCTATCTCCAGATGGAGCATTGATGCTAAGTACCCGGATTTATGTACCAAACTATGAGAGCCTCAAGCAACAGATCATAGAGGAAGCTCATTGCTCAGCTTATGCTATGCATCCAGGGAGCACCAAGATGTATCAAAACATAAAGGAAAGTTACATTTGGAGGAAGATGAAGAAGGAGATGGCTGAGTACGTGGCTAGGTGTTTGATCTGTCAGCAGATCAAGGCAGAACACAAGAAGCCACTAGGGTTGCTTCTACCTTTGGAGATTCTGGAATGGAAGTGGGAGATGATAGCAATGGATTTTGTGATTGGCTTACTTCAAACCAGTCAGGGCAAGGACGCTATCTGGGTCATCATAGATAGATTGACAAAGTCCGCATACTTCATTCCGATCAAGACGATTTATTCTCGGGATTGGTTGGTACGGTTGTACGTAGATCAGATTGTCAGGCTGCATGGGGTACTCGTGTCCATTGTGTCCGATAGGGACCCGAGATTTACATCACATTTCTGGAAAAGCCTGTAAAAGGCTTTTGGGACAAAATTGAACTTCAGCACGGTATTTCACCCACAGATAGATGGACAATCTGAAAGAACGATACAAATACTCGAGAACCTGCCTCGGGCTTATATAATGGAACTTCTCGCGAGTTGAGATGAAAATCTGGGGCTGTTGGAGTTTGCATATAACAACTGCTACCAGAGTAGTATTGGAATGCCATCTTAAGAGGTGTTATATGACAGAAGATGCAAAACTCCTTTGTGTTGGGACGAGGAAGGTGAAAGAGAAATACTTGGGCCAAAGCTAGTCCAAAAGATCTCTGAGAAAGTAAAGCTTATCAGAGTACGACTGAGAACAACATAAGACAAACAACGGGGTTATGCTAATAACTGCCACCGTGAATTGGAGTTTGAAGTGGGGGGACTATGTTTTTCTTAAAGTGTCCCTGTGGAAATGAGTATTGAGATTCGATAAGCGTGACAAGCTAAGCCCACGGTATATCGAGTCATATGAGATTGTGGACAGAGTGGGTCCTGTAGCCTATAAACTTGCTCTATCGGAGGAACTGTCAAGGATTTACGATATATTCCACATATCTGTACTGCGGAAGTACATCCCGGATCTAAATCATATCCTGACAGGACTGTCCGTAAAGCTAGCACAGAACTTGACATATGTAGAGGGACCCATACGTATCCTGGATAGGAAGGAGTAGGTACTGAGAAACAAGGTGATCCCACTGGTGAAAATACTATGGAGTCACCACCAAGTGGAGGAAGCCACTTAGGAAAGAGAAGATCAAATGAGGGCGCAGTACCCTCATCTATTTTAGTATCTGATGTACGAAAATTTTGGTGACGAAATTTCTTAAGGGTGAGAGAATTGTAACATCCCGATTTTTCCTAAAATATCAATATTAATCTCCGAATAACGAAGAATGGAAAATGAAACTAGTAAGACCTCGAGTTAAAATTAGTAACACCTAGTTGGAGTTGACAACCACAAGTGTTTAAATAGGCCGAGTATGTTACCAAGTAGGATAACTTGGGCCAAGACTTGGATATGGGCCAGGCCCATTATTGATGAAGTAAATAATATACGTAAGCATGATTTAATTAAGTTAAATCTTTCTTTAAGCTTAAATAATCCGATTTTATAAAGGACCATCAATTATTATAAAAATACTATTTAGATATGGGTTTCCCTGATCTGGTTGGATTAACGAGCCGAGTTTTGTGGATCTCGGTCGGCTTTAATCAGTTCATGTTATCGAATAGTATTTAAGTAATAAAAACATGTGATGATTGTTAATATTTAGAATACTAGCCCTAGATAGAAAGAAAAATAAAATAAAATATTATTTAGATCCAGGTTTTCCGGATCTAGTCGGGCTGAAAGGGTGCAATTATTGGATATAGGTTAGATCCAATAAATTGCCATATGACACTATAGTGATGAGAGATGAATAATATAATGTATTAACATTTTATAGATGTATATATCTAAAGTTAGGGCTTGGAGGAAAATGAAATCATTAATCTTCTTCTCCCCTTTTAATCTCCCACGAGCACCATCTCCTCTCCCTCTCGAGCTTCAACCCGAGCTTTTCCCCGATTTCACCGGCGACCACCCCATTTTCCTATCTCGCAGTGGCGAGCAAAACCCTTGGAGCACTGGCAGCACCCCGGCGGCTCAAATTCGGTAAAGCCCTAGCACCGCCGGCCCGCGCCTTCCTCCTCTCCTCGTGAATGTCGGCGAGTGGCGGCCGAGCCAGAACCTCACCCAAGCTGACCGCCCCCTTTCCTCTTCGCCTCGTGGACGCCGACGAGCGGTGGCCAAGCCAGAGCCTTCCCCGAGCCCGATCGTCCCCTCTCCCTTGCTGTCCGTGGACGCCGGCGAGCGATGCGCCCTTCTCTTCTCTTGTGAGCACAGGCCGCGACCGACTCCATGCCTCCCGCCATTCCCCTCTCGATCCTTTCTATCTTTACGGAGATTCGGCGAGATCCAAACAGTGCCTAAGCCGACAAGGATAATAACCCACAATAGAGCCTCGTCTCTTCCTCTCGATGACGCCAGAGACAGACTGAACGCCAACGAGTGGTGTGTGCCCTAAAAAAGAATGTATAAATGAAATCAAAGCTATTTAAAAGAGGTTTCAAACACACTCAATGAGGATCAATAAATTGGTCCTAGTATTAAGTTATAAAACCCGGTTGTATAATGATAATTAAGCACAAGTTATGCATGATTACTAAGTACAAGAAATGCAGGAGTTGTATGATTTAATTAGATTTTTAATGGTGCATGGTTGTATAATTTTGAAAGCCTAGAAATAAAGGAGATGCTGAAATTTTCTGAGAATCCATGCACACCAATTTCTTATTATGATGCTTAAGAAAGAGATCTTAAACACATTAGAAACCATTAATGGTTTAAATTCCATACAATGTACTAGCAAAGATAGATACATCTGTATTCTATTTGAGTGGCCGCTTATAGGCTCCTCTTAATCGTATGAATTTATTCGATAAGAATACGACTCTTAATAGAGGACACTCATTCTTGTAGTGTCCCGACTGCTGACAGTGATAACTGATACCGGCTCCAACACCTGCTTTGCAAACTCCAAAATGGTACCTCTGGCAGATCGAACATTGAGGCTTCTTCTGTGACGAACTCTGCCCCTGTCCTCTTGAGGAGGAACCACCACTGTTGTTGTTGTTACTTTTCATGCTTGGTCTTGAGCTTCCGCCTATTTGGAAATTGGGTGTATTTCTTTTTTTCCATTTTTCAATGCGTTGTTTCTGTTTCTCAATGCTCTGTTCTACTGTGAGGGCGGACTCCATAATATCGTTGTAGTCTCCAAACCCTGAAGCTGCGACAATGGTCCGGATCTCATCTCGCAGACCGTCTTCAAACCTTCTGCACTTCTCTCACTGGTTAGCAACCATGGAAGCTGCATATATGTTTAGTTCAATAAACTTGGCCTCATATTCGGCCACATAGAGATTTCCTTGGACTAGGCGCATGAATTCTGCTCACTTAGCATCTCGATAGACATGGGGCATGTACTTACGATCAAAGGCTTCTCGAAACTCGACCCAAGTGATTGTTTCTGGATTTGTGTGGCGATAAATGACAGATCCCCACCATAATAACGCTCCCTATCCTAGAAGCAGGGTAACTGTGGTTACTTTATCATCCTCCGGGCACCTTATTGCCCGGAAGGCCAGTTCCAAGTGTGTGACCCATACTTCTACTCCTACTGGGTCGTGAGTTCCAAGGAAGGGTTTTACACCAATCTATCTGGCCCTGGTGACATAATCTTGATCCCTGGACCTTGCCGATGAAATCGGGGAAAGGCACGGGTTGAAGCTCGAGAGGGAGAGAAGATGGAGATGGAGATGGAGCTCGTGGGAGATGAAAAAAAGGGGAGAAAAAGATTAATGATTTCATTTTCCTCCAAACCCTAATTTAGATATATACATCTATAAAATGTTAATATATTATATTATTCATCTTTCATCACTATAGTGTCACATAACAATTAATTGGATCCAACCTATATCTAATAATTGCACCCCTTTAGCTCGCCTGGATCCGGAAAAACTGGATCTAAATAATATTTTATTTTATTTTTTTTCTTTCTATTTAGGGCTAGTATTTTAACTATTAACAATCATCACATGTTTTTTATTGCTTAAATACTATTCGGCCACATGAATTGATTAAAGCCGACCGAGATCTACAATACTCGGCTCTTTAATCTAACCCGATCCGGGAAACCCGGATCTAAATAGTATTTTTACAATAATTGATGGCCCTTTATTAACCGGATTATTTAAGCTTAAGCAAAGATTTAACTTAATTAAATTATGCTTACGTATATTATTTACTTCATTAATAATGGGCATGGCCCATATCCAAGTTTTGGCCTAGGTTACCCTACTTGGTAACATACTCGGTCCATTTAAACCTGTGGTTATCAACTCCAACTAGGTGTTATCAAGGTTTTACTAGTTTCATTTTTCATTTAATGTTAATAAACTCCTTCGTTATTCGGAGATTAATATTGATATTTTAGGGAAAATAGGGTTGTTATATGAACTAACAAAAATAAGTAAAAACTTATGGGCGATACTGTAATATATCACCAGTGTTCCTTTTCCTTGTCTTTTCTGCTTCCTTTATCAGGAGTTACTACTTCTATGAGTTTGGAGTTGATGACCAGCACGTCGCTTTAGTGGCTGCTGTTAACAATGGCAAGGTATACTTCTACATCCCTCAAATGTTAATCACGGTTATGATATACATTTCATTATCATGTGCATGCATTATTCCAATGGGCTACTAGATGCTGTGCTCATAAGATTTCACAATATCAAGTAATCCTTGATAGATCTAGCCAGTTTACAAATGAGAAAGATAAATAAATGGTCTAATACCCAATTTAGTCCCTCTATTATATCGAACCGGCCTTTTTAGTCCCTCTATTATAAATTAAGCTTTTTTAGTCTCTCTACTTTCACGATTGTAAAAATCCAGTCCCTAAAGGTATATGTATAGGGATCAAAAAAACCTAAAAGACATATATACAGGGACCAAAAAACCTGTAGGAGAGACTGACATTTCTCAATCGTGAAAGTATAGAACCAAAAAGGCTCAATTTATATTGGAGGGATTAAAAGGGTCGGTTTGGTATAATAGATGGACTAAATTGGGTATTAGACCATAAATAAATAGATCAATAATTTCATGCTGCCATGGTATATAGGCATTATATTCAAAGGGAATGCCCTGAAGGACCAAGTCATTTGTTTCTTTACTGTTACAATAAAGGCTGATATTTTCTGCTTTCTTGTGTCCATTGTAGACTTATATTGCTGGAGCTACTGCTCCACAGCTGAAATGGGAAAATGACGGAGTCAAGCTGCGATCTGCTGCAATATCTCTCTCAGTTCTCTAGTCTGAAAATTGTGACAAGGATGCGGAAACATTGACGAGCACAAAGCTCAAAGCTACATCTAGAAGCCACCAACTACAATGTTATCTAAAATGCATGTTTCTGCAAGAGAAATACAATCAAAACCAGCAGTCTCTGATCCATTGAGTTCAACTAAAACTTAGGGGAGACTGAATTTTGTGCCCCAATTTTGGCTCAAATTTTATGATGCTACACTAAATGTTTCAACCCAATTCTTTCTTCAGTTCAAGTAGATTGGATTCACAGCCTGGTATGTAATGTGATGTTTTTGAGTGTCATACATTTGTCATGGACCACTATTGGAATCTGATATTCTTGTGCACATTTGTATCTATAATTGAAAGTTTAGGTTATTGCAAGTATCCGAGTTTCTTTCTTTCACGCAATGCAAATTTATCCCGGTTGTCTAATTTCAATGTGGAATGGCTTCATGGGAACTTTAATATGATATGACTTGATGATGCTATTGTGTTTTGATTTGTTCCCTTTGAGGAAGGCTCTTGTGATTATCCAGGGAATGTGATTCATTTCTCATGTTAACTTTTGAATATAAATCCTTGGTTTATTGTACTGTTGCCGAATGGGGCCCTTATTATTTATGGCTATCCCTTTTTCAAATTTATATATTCTGCTGTTATAAAGGTAGCTTGGGCATCAAATAAAAATTATTAATATATAAATAAACTAAGAATATTTTTACATAATATTTACATTGGGGGTGTATATATTCAGAGTCAAGATATTTGCAACATTAACTCTTGGAATACCTGTTTATGATTGACCCCAATTCCTGGTTACTAACCTCATATAGAATAAATTTAATTATTTTAAAATACCTTGAACATTGAAAGAAAGCCATAGCTAAAATTGTGATTATAATTTTGTGCAATTTTCCAAATTTTCAAAATTAAATGATACTCTTTTCACTCTCCACCTCTTTTATGCATAGTGAAAGGCATTAATTCAATAAATAGTTGCTAAATTTTCATATATATACAATTTTTATAGTGGTATATATGAAAATTTTTCAAAATGATATTCCACTTGAGGGAAAGCATCCACTAATCAAAATTATTGACATTATTAACACATGGAAGTCTCACTTTTCTGTTGATCAAAAGCAACCTTAGCAGCATGAGATGCTCTTCTGAAACCTTCTAAAAAAACATTCTAAAAATTAAATCATGTCTAACTTTACAATGTTCTTACAACTCCTTCCAACAATTATCAGCCGTTGGTGATCAATCAGAATAAATAAATTAAAAAAAGAAACCATTCTTTCCAGTTTCTTGTCGTGAAAATATAATGCATGAAAGATCGAATATCATCTTTATTATGCTAGCTTTGTAGATATATGAAAAAATTTCTAATGTACCCCAAAATAAGTTTCTATAAACATCATATTTATTTATCTACCATCATGAACCTTCAATGTTTTTCTTTCATCTTTATGTTTACATTTTCTTTATGTTTTTAAAGAGCTAAAAATTGCCGCAGTGTTGGGTGGAGATTACAAGATTGTTGGAAGATCATGGCAGTCGATGACTTAACTAGGTTTAGGTAAATATATAGACAACTGAATCTATTAAACAATGAGAAGATAGAGTACGATAAACACACAACCACGCTATGCTTTCCTCCAAAACTTTAATACAATCGTTTGTCATGGGTCTGATACCAACTGATGTAGTACAGAAACAAAGAAAAAAAATCCTGTTCGTGGCCAACGGGTGTTTGCTCGATGATTTTGGAATGGATGAAGAAAAGCCCGAAATCCTCTAGAAAATTGAATCAAAAATTCACAAAAGAAAAGAGGAAAACTTATTGATCAAAAAGATGTCTTTCATGATGATTACAATTATAATTGAAGTAAAACTCAAAATATGAGAATACACAACCCTAATCCTATTAAAAATCGAAAAAGGCCTAAAACCTTGAAATTTACCCCAAATGCGGGTGACTCAGTGTCAATATTTGTGGAAAATTGAAAATTTTTTCCAAGAAGGTCTTACTCGTCCGAATTAAATAATCGAGCAAAAAGCTATAAGCGTTTGTGCAACACCCTTCTTATTACTCTTGATATCTAGATGCGCCAATGCATGAATCTATCCACTAATAATTGCTCTGCATGACAATCACAAAATATAATCCTAACCTATTTTTATTTATTTAATATCAAAATATATCAAATAAAGTTGTTACCTTGTGACTTGAGTCATGGAAATAATCTCTTACAAAAAAAACATGATAAGACCACGTACAATAGACTTGAGTGATCCAATCTTTCCCCAGACACTACACAATACCGGAGCTTTGTAGCACGGGGCTGCCTTTCTTTTTATATCGAAATATATACCATCTCTAGAATTAGCTTATTCTTAAGTTGTTAACCAAAATAATACGGTTTTGACAAGGGTATGCACATAATTTAATTTACTAATTTTAGATGGGTGTACATGCAAAAGGCCCAGAATATATGTCCTTAAACCAATTGCCATTTGGTGTTGCCACTTTCTCTCTTATCTCGTTCACACACTCAAAGCAAAGCAAAGCAAAGCAAAGCAAAGACTCAAACTCTGAGAAGTTTTATAAGCAAGCCAGCAAGCCCCTTCGTCCCTCATCTCCATCCATCTCCAAAACTACTCCCAAATCCACAAAATGGATCAGAAGAAGGAAACAAGCACACAGAATCCACCACGGAGTGTCTGTGAGAAGATCTTCAACGCTTTCAGTGTCCACAACTCCGCTTTCCGCCCCATCCGCCGCCTTACTTTCAAACAACAAGAACCCGCCGCGACGGCATCCCCTCCGGCCCCCAATCTCTCACCTCCAAAGAAACCCCAAGTTGTTGTTGAGAATGAGAAAAAACCTCCTCTTGATATTGTATCATCATCATCATTTTCTCCCAAGATTGAACCTCAAACTACTACTACTCCTCCTGCACCACCTAAAAAACCTTCTCATGATGTAGCGCAAGTTCAAACCCCTTCAAAGGTTGAGATTCAAAATATTGCACCAAAGGAGGAGAAGAAGCTGGAGATCGTCCCCAAAGTTCCGGTGATCCCACCGCCACCGGAAAGCAGGAAGCCTAATAAGAGCAGCACACGAAAAGAAGAAACTCCTCCGGTGGCACTGCCGGTTTCACTTCCAGCTGCACCAACACCTCCAAAGGTAGAAGTTGCACCACAAGCACAACTAACAAAACCAGCACCGCCACCAGCTCCGGCGAAGGCCACCGAAGTAAGAAGGCAACCTCAAAGGACGGAAACGAAGAACATTGATGGCAAGGCTGATGACTATATTTCTCGTATAAGGAACAAGCTCAGGAGTACTTCTGCTGCTGAGAAGACTACGTCCACTTGAAAGGGAAGCATGCATGCATGCATGGCAAGGCAAGGCAAGGCAAGGCAAGGGTTTTTATTTATATATATTATTATATGAAGGAAATAAAAAAGTGATTAAAAGGGTGATAACATTATTGTGTGTAATGTGTATGTTTTAATTATTTTCGTTTGTGTTTTTATGAGGTGAGAGCTCCATGAAAGGAAATGGTTGTGGTGTGTTTTTAATTGAAGATTTGGTTGTATTTTGGTTAATTTAGATCTTTGAGATTGTGATTTATATATTTTCAAGGTTGTTACAGATCCTCTCATATCATATCATAAGTGTGATTAGATTTTTATACTGATTGTCAAGATACAATAACCCTACTTGCATAGACGGAGTTGAAGGAAGTCATGAACCAATAGTAAGATGCCACAACATGATTTTATTACTAAGACACCTAATAAGAAGCTTGAAACACGTTCAAAATAGAATGAAACATGTGTCAGCTTTTTATTGGATGCTACAAAATCCACATGGCATATTGGCATTTGCTAGAACCAAAGACTTCCTTGGTTCCAGAACCAGACAAATGCCTCCGAGTTAAAAGACCCACTCATATAAACTTGAAAATTAGACTTCAGACTGGAATAATTAAAAAGATGAAAAATTTCTTTTCTGTACTTCAAACTAAACACACCCTTGCAAGATCAGAATCATGGAGAATAATAAGGTAAGATGCACAAACTATTTAAAGAACTGGATATAATATTGATGAAGCAACAAGGTGAGTTCATTTCAAGTAGCACCTGTTTGTCTCCTTCAACAGGACACTTAAAAACATAAGAATAATTTTGGGAGATATTGAGAGCTCCAAGCAATATATTTCACATTTGCTTCTCCAAAAAATTTCCTGTGATAAGATCTGTGCCGCGACCTGTCTTCATTCATTTAAGTACATTGACAATACTCTGCTTGTAATACAACATTCACTATGTTATGGAAAATCCAGAGAAAATGAGCAGGATGTATAAAAGATGGACTGGGTAAATGATTCTGCATTCTTCTGTCACCTGAATCAACTTGACTGGAACTTAATTCAAATAGTAAGCAAAAATTCCCCCCTTTACCAACAGCCTTTTGTGAAAAAACAATCCAGACGAACAAAATTGATCACTCTAATCTGCATTTTTCTTGCTTCTGAAATTCTCCTTCATCAAAGCAAATTTCTTCTTGCACTGGTTCACAGTTTTCCCGGGAATTGCAGCTGCCACACGTTCCCAACGTTGGCTTGTCTCCTTTGGAAATGTCTTCAGTGCCTGAACAAGAGCTCTTTCTTGAGTTGAAGACCATGTGTCTTGTTCAGTGGCAGAGGAAACCCCTGTAGGAATCGAAACAGGTTCGCTTTCTGGATTCTTGCCAGCCCCATCACTGCTAGAAGGCTGACTAGGCAACTTTGGGTCAGTGCTTTCCACTTGTTCCACAGGTAAGCCTTCTGTTTCAATCCGGGTTGTAAGAGGTGATGCAATAGCTTGTGCTGGCTTCCTCCTCTCAAGGAATGAATCAAAAGCTTTTGATGAGTCAGGCTTCTGAAGAAGAACAGTCTTTGTGGCCTTGAGAATCTCTTCAACTGACCGCCCAGTGCCAATATACTCTGAGATAACCTCCCACCTCCGTGATGTCCCCTTTGGATACTTCTGCATGCCCTTTCTCAGCATCTCAATTTCCTCCTTTGCCCAGGGTTTCTCTTTCTTCTCATAGTTGCTTAAGGGGTTGTTTGTCTTCACTTGTGCTGTCCCACCATTGGCTTTTGGGCCGGAATTCTGAGAACAATTCTCTTGTGTATCCTCTACTTTTCTTTTCTCTCCATTCAATGCGTCAGCTAGTATATGAGCTCTCTCAATTCCCTCCTTCCCCTCCATGCTATCACACAAATGCCTGAGTTGTTCCATCTCAAGTGATGCACACAGGCTCTCCACATCATCTTCTGAGAGATTAAGTGGAGGTTCCGACAAGGCAGGAGCAGATAGACTGCGCAAGCGAGTCCTTTCTTTTCGCATGAGCTTTTTTTCTCTCTCTTTCAATTTCTTTTGCTTTAGAGCAGCTTCTGATGCTCTTCTCTCATCTTCCTCCTTCCTGCGTCTTTCATCTTCAGCAGCCTTTGCAGCCTCTTCCTCCTGCAGCTTTCTAGCCAGGAATTTTGCCTCCTTCTTCCGCTGCTTCTCAGCCTTCTCCTCTTCTTTTCTTCTAACAATTCTCGGGTCCTTTCTATAAGCATTGTCAACAAGAGTTCGAACTCTTGCATACTCTTCCTTTTTAGCCTTCTCTCTTAGCTTAACATTTTGCCTTTCCATCCATCTCTTATGATCACGGGACTCAGCTTGCTCTAAATCAAATTCATCTGCATGCGGGAACTCCCTCCAGCTCTTAAAAGTGTACCAGAAATCATAAAAGCTATCAACTTCTTGCATGGAACTGTTCTCTTCCCCTAGAGATGGAACAGGTTGAGCAATAGACCATCTTCCATTCCTCATGAATGCTGGACCAAAGACCTTGAAGAAGTCCTGGGGTGCACAATCAGTTGGTACTTCATCATCAAACTCATCAGTAGAATCATAAATCCTTCTTTTAACAGGATCTATCAGGACTTCATAAGCTTCTTGAATAGCTTTAAAATGGGTTTCTATTTCATCCTTCTTTGCTTGCTTAGCCTCTTCTGATTCCTCAGCAAGCAGAAGAGCAGCCTGCTTATCAGGGTGGTGCTTCAAAGCAGTCTCCCGGTAACTTTTCCTTATCTGTTCCTCAGTAGCCAGAAAACGCAAGTGTCCCAGGCCTAAGAGTGCATAATGGTCCTGTTGTTTGCTTCCGGAACTGGATTTCTTTTTGCCTTTGCTGCTGTAGGAATCTGAAGATGCCCTATATGCTTGGCCTCTATCATCAGACTTAACACTTTGATCATCTGTATCTGCATCTTCTTCCTCATCAAAACCAAGAAGTTTAAGTGCTGAAGAATGAAAAGCATGGCCCGCAGGCTCGAAATGTAAGGCCTTCACAGGAAGGCAATTTGATGAGATGAGTATAGGTTCTCCATTAATGATCTCCGATGAATAGGATATAAGCAAACAACTCTTTGGGATCTCCATAGAGAATATCCTACTTTGCCCTTAACTATGAATAAGTGCCTCAACTTTGAATTTCGCCGAAGGAAGGGCTGGGTACACAGCCACCAAACTGCCCAGAAGTGAAAATGATGAAAATAATCAATGAAGCATGAAGTGTAGTACAAGGGGTAACAAGAAATTAACATACAGAAACATGAAATGCTCAATGAAAATTTGTCATCAAGTTTTCACATCAAATTTCACAATGCTAAAGAATGTTTCTGCTTAGTTACAATAGAAAAGCAGCTCCATGGAACAATGGGCCTTCATGTCAACATCTAATATCAACATGGAAAATGAGGTTCAACAATAAGCAGCCTATCACCCGATAAAAATATTAATGGAAGTGTGGCCACAGAAAAATTAAAAGCCACTCACTATATAGTTCATATACTCAAAGTATTTTCAGTTGAAGGAAAATAGAGTAAAAGAAAGGGGGAATGATGATTGGAAAGAAAAAGAACCTTTCTTCAATTAAATCATGCAACCAAATGCAAGAAATAAAATTTCTCTCAGTACTTTTGCTCAAAATACTCTGATTTCAAAAACAATTAAATGCTTTTTGCATTATACCATCCCTCATGCATTAATTTATATGCTATCCATTATAATTTAGCTTCAGATGTCAATATATTACTTGAGATACTACAGCTTTGATGTTGGTCAAGTATGTTAGTTCCTGGGCTCTAAATGTCCTGAACAATTAGAACAATTCTTGGGGTCAAAAAAGTGTTTGCAAATGACAGGTTGTTATGTGCAGTGTGTTGTTTAAGTCCTACGATTTTAGGAAAATTCTACACTCTTGACACAAGGTTATCTCTCTCAAAGAGTAATGATATATAGCATGACTAAACTTCCCAACTAGACTTCATGAAATGATCTCAACCATTCATGTCATCTTGAGATGGTGGTATTGATGATCCCAAGATGACATGAATGGTTGAGATTATTTCATGAAGTCTAGTCGGGGAGTCTAGTCATGCTATATATCATTACTCTATCTCAAAACACCTATTTGGGTAAGAAACACAAAATGAAGAAGCAAGCAGCCTATAAAGTTTATTCACTCACCACTGCATTTGAGTGCAAAGAGGAAAACAAACTCAAAAATCTTAAGAAATATTTGCAACGAAAACATACATACCAAATAGGTTTTGCTCCAACTAGTTTGCCTTTTGCATAAAAGATACACATACAAATATACTTTGCGAGAGAAATGAAAGAGGTAAAGTATTCTACCCTCAATCCTCTCTATATTTAACACCCACTTCTCAATATTTCAGGTATTTGTGGGGAGCTGGGAGGGTTTATTTTTCTCCTTACAACATATAGAAGAAACTAAACTTAACTAAACTATAAGATTGAACCCATTGTTTTTTCCAATGATTTATTTGACAAATGCAATGGCATAGGGTGCAGAAAATGATATGGATGTATGTATGTATGTATATATATAAACACACACACACACTTGATGAACTATTTGAGTAAGGATAGTGTTTTCTTTTCATAAATACTAATTTGTTAGGAGTTTTACACCATTATGTTTGATGTGAAGAAAGGACCTGTGATAAATGCATAAACCATCCCTATCATAATAACCCAACAGACTCCTAAGCTGATTGTTTTTAATCACAGATTTTTCTGCATGCTTTTCATCATAGGGCTTCTATCTGTAGAAGAGAATTTAAAACTTACGGTTTGAATAGGGTGGTTCAGGACTCTCAACAAGGCAACTTGATTTCTGATAACAGTTACCTAAGCTGCTAGGATCATCAGTAACAACACAAATACAAATGAATAAATATTCAAACAAGTGAAAAGCAAAACTTCAATTTGAAGAGCAGAGAGTGTTGAAGCATGATAAAAGAAAGAAGATATGAAATTTGTCAAGATTACAGAACAATAAAAAAAACAGAACAAAACAAAAAACCAAATCTTCTATCAAGTGGCAAGAAATTGGTGTGGAAGGCAAGGCCAAACCAAAGGTTATCTCTCAGAAAACTACCTACAGCTACCAGTACTTAAATGGTTGGACCCATGATCCACTAATTAATATCAACCTTCACAACAATTCCCAGTGACACTCTTACTCACCCTCTACATATGATTTCCTCTTCTATCCTATCAGTAAGAATTGTAAGAATTGTAAGAATTGCTACCAAAATTCTTACCGTGTTTTCTTCATCCAACCGAACACAAAACAATAACTAGTCTTGTGTTTCTCTTCCTATCTTGAACTTCTCCATCATTCTAACAACATCAATCATTCAACGCAGACTGATAAAGGAGAACACAAGATCAAATCAAACAACTGGGACTCTAATTCAGCAACAAAGCACAGAGACCATCACCCCCGAAAACCGCAGAATGATCACCATAGAGTCTAAAACTAAAACTCCCTCAATTGAAGAGCATCTACAAAATCACGCAAAACCTAACCCCATATTCAACACATAATCAACAAACATCAGGAGAACATAATATGAAGCAAGAATCGAAGATGATGATCTTGATTGCGGGCATGCGAGAATGAACCTGGATCGGTTGGAGGCCTGAAGAGACGTCGAGGCGGCGGAGGCGGCGGGTACGGCGAGGGAGGGAGAACTGAGACGGGGTTGGCAAATAGCAAGAGAAGAGAATTAGGTTTTTGATAGATATAGGAGAGAGGGAAGGGATGGTATTGAGTCACGTGAGCAATGAGACTTGGATCGAATTGGAAGTTGGGTTTGAATCACATTCCAACCTGCAGAGTTCACACCGACTTCAATTGTACTGAAGGCAAGTAAAAGGAAAAAAAATTATAATGGCTATTTGTTTTTTTTTTTTTTTTTTGACTTAGGCCATAAAGGCCGGCCTTATAGATCAGTCAGGGACGTGGCTATAAACTCCGAGGAGCAAACTCATTTGATCGCCCCTGACCCCTCATCATGTGCGTACAAACTCGAGGAGTAAACTCAACTCAAGCTGCTCATCCCCTTTATAGGGTCGGACACTCGATCCCGAGATCTATTGGAAGAACTTCTCAACACACGTGACCCAAAGGTTTTAACGTCAGGCTGTGAAGCCTTTGGCTACAATGGCTATTTGTTAAAAAAAATTTACAATAAAACTTTTTTCTACGGGATCTTTGGATTTCATATAAAAATGTAAAATAAATCACCAACTCTTTATTTTTCCTCTTAAAAATTCATAAGCTTGTTCTTTTTTTAAAAAACTTTTCTCTTTTTCCATTATTATTATTATAAAGTAAATGTATATATATCCCACAACTTCGGCAGATCGCTTAGCCTCGTTCATCTTCGGCGCAAGAGCGCTCGATCAGTGTGCTATTACGCACTCTTGAAATGCCTGCTTCTAGACAAACCTCCTGGCTGTCCTTAATAGTGTGCATTTAAGGTCGACTCTCATTTCGGCCCTTGGAGCATGTTTTAAAAATAAATTTACAAAATAAATCATCTTATTTCAACCTTTATTATCCTTTTTTTTTGACAAGGTGACAAACACCCCCCACTTGGAAAGTTAAAGACGTATACAGACGAGGCAGCTCAATCTGACCCTCACCTTGCAAGAGTGGGGATTTGATCTCGGGTTCTTCCACCATGAGAACCCCATGCTTTAACAAGGGACCCGGATACCAATAGTTATATATATATATACACGGATGTTAGTTTCCAGTCGGCCTTACTAGTGTGCATTTAATGTCGACTCCCATTTCGGCCCTTGGAGCATGTTTAAAGGATTTCCAACCGTATGGATGGGAAGATCATCGAAAAATAAGCTAGCATATCAATTTTCATATAATTTGGTGACCGTTTGGTCCTCCCACTTAACGGTTCTTATTTTATAGAAATCTGAACGGTTCAGAATTTCAACTATTAAGTGGGGGGACCAAACAATCACCAAATTGTATGAAAATTGACATGCTAGCTTATTTTTCGATGATCTTCCCATCCGTACGGTTGGAAATCCTTCAAACATGCTCCAAAGGCCAAAATGAGAAAATCCAACTCTATGAATGGAAAGAACATCGAAAAATAAGCTAGCATGTCAATTTTTATACAATTTGGGAACTTATAGGGTCTTCATCTTAATGGGTGAAATTCTGAACCGGTAGGATTTCTATAAATTTTCACCCGTTAAGATGAAGACCCTACAAGTTCCCAAATTGTATGAAAATTGACATGCTAGCTTATTTTCCGATGTTCTTTTCATCCATAAAGTTGGATTTCCTTAAAACACTGTGTAAGTGGGTCAAATGGGAGGCGACCTGACCGGAACAGTGTTCCGCCAGACTTGACCTTATCAGGCCTATATATATATATATATATATATATATATATATATATATATATATTATCCTTATACTTTGATCTAATATTTACTTCCATTCATGTCTTTACAAATATTCAATACAACTCTTCTATATTGATTTTTTTTATTTATTTTTATCCTTGAAGTTAGATTTGACAACCAAGTATATAGTCCTAAATCTAGGAAACTTATTTGTTGATGTGGTTTGTGATAATGTTGGGTATACGATCATGTCCAGCCCATTCTGAAGCTTTTGAAGATGCTGCAGTTGAGAATATGCACGGGCGTGTTCCAACCTATCCAGCCAGTGCATATCTCTATATGATTGTTCAGAACCTGTCCACATGTTTACAAAGAAATGCACGGGGTGAAGCACGGCCATATACTTGAAATCAAGGGTGTGTTCTGATCTGCACGCCTGTGTTCTGGTGATTGCAGGATGATGTTCAGATTTTCCGAGAGGTGTACGGTCAGCAACACGGGTGAAGCACGCCCTTGTTTTGGTGACTGTAGGATGTTGTTCAGATTTCCAGAGAGATGCACGCCCATGCTAAGAAATCCACGACCTTGCTCGTGAAAAATGGGCTCATGTCCTGACTTCAAAGCTAGGGATTTCTAAAGAGATAGGGGGGAGTAAAGGCATTTTGAAGAGTAGAGGAGAAAAGGAGGGCTTGAGATCGGAGTAAGATCGGCCATGAGACTACAAGGGCTTGATTGATTCGTGGAGAAGAGATCAGGAGTATAGTAAGCTCGTCTTGCTTATGCTTGTCAACCATTTAGGAGTTTTTCTTGTTGGGAAAATCAATGAAATAGCATGCAAAACCACACAGAAAATAGCAACGAATTCAAGAAAATTTGCAAACACAAAGAAATTAAGTTAGAAGGATCTGGCCTAGTCTTGGCGTGCAGGTGCACTGCCTTAACACAGATTTGGCCTCTCCCCTGCGAGATTGTCGGCCTCACTCCCTGTGCTAAGGTACTCAAACCCAGAAGCAAAATCGTGTCTCTCCGCCTAGCACGTTTGGCGACGAGATCTTTCAAGTATCACCCAAGGTTGAGAGCTTGAAGAAGGTTTTTGAGGATGAGGAAGAAGGCTGCAGAGTATAAGCTCAGGAGGAATGAGAAGTGTGAATGCTATTGTTGCTATCGGCTAGGGTTTCCCCAACACACATATATATATAATAAAGATCTCAACGGATAGAAATCTATCCGTTGAGGTGATCTGATGGACAAAAGCTGTCTATTGAGAGAGTGAGTAGATCAAGAGTCAAACATCAATGGGTCAGTCAACCAGGCTTGGGTGTATAGTTGTTAGGCTTGGGTTGGCCCACATCTAACAATCCCCCACTACATCCATAACCTGGACATGAATGATAAACAATATAAGGATGCCATCAGAGTTTGAATAAATTTCAAACAACAAGTTTCAAAAGGAAATAGGTGCTAGAAGTATGATTCACACACGCGAGAAAACATAAGGATAGATTCATGAACTTGTGATCAAACAATAACATTGAGGTAACAAGGAAAATACACAACCTTGGGTTTTCATAAGATTAAGCTAAGGTGTCTTTAAAGACTTGAACCTTAACCTTTCACTAAAGCTTCTAACTGATAGGGATAGTAGTGAACTAGGTCTTGAATTATAACCCTTTGAATCAGAATTCCACTCTAATGAGGATCATATATGATACTTAAACAAAACAAGGTTGGAACGTTATTGGTCATGCATTCGATGCCATTTTCATGGAGATTACTAGAGAGTTTTCCCTAATACTCTCATAACTGCGACCTGTCAGCTATCTCCATATAGGTGAGATCTCTAGAGATATTTGTAGTATAATATCTAGCTAAGCTTAGCCTTTGATCTCATTAAGAGCTATGCTCAACCTCTAACCACTACATGAGAGCACGCGCCATAGGAATAGGGTAATAATAATGATACTATATGTATCTCAAATATATATAGGGTGCTCTCCCAGTCAACTAATCAATAGCTCCCCTTTGAACTTCTATCCTGGGATCTCCATTTAAAGAAGTAGGGTCACTATTGTTATTGACCTTTATGGGCTACGAGCCATCCCCTCGACGCCTCGACTATCATTTGTCTTGATTGTCCTTTAGTGAGACAATCCACAAGATTTAACTCTGACTTTACATAATCAATGCTCACAACGTTATGCTTCAAGTATCTCCATACTGACTTGTGTCGGATCCCCATATGCCTGTTCATTTTATTATTTGTACTTTCATGCCTGCACGACTCAATAGCATATTTAGAATCACAATGTATAAGAATAGGAGGCATAGGAGAAGACATGACTGGAATTTCAGATAATAAATTTCTAATCCATTTAGCTTCAGTACAAGTAGAGTCAAGAGCAATCAATTCAGCTTCCATGGTGCTTCTAGCATTGAGCTTCTGTTTAGCATATTTCAATTGGATAGCTCCTCCACCAAGTAGGAATACTTGGCCAAAGATTGATTTCAAATCAACTGAGTCATATATCCAGTTGGCATCTGTATATCCATCTACTACATTAGAAAACCCAGTATACCTCAGTCCAAAAGACATTGTGCTCTTCAAAAATCTGAGAACCCTCTCAAGAGCATTCCAGTGTTCTTGATTTGGGTTACTACTATATCTACTTTGTCTGTATATTATATAAGCAATATCAGGTCTGGTTCTGTTAGCAAAGTACATCAAGGATCCTATGATCTGAGCGTAGAGATCCTGACCAACAGATTCACCTACATTTTTCTTAAGGTGTACACTAGGGTCATAGGGTGTAGTTATTGGCTTACAATCAAAATATCCATATTTCTGCAACACTGTCTCAATGTAGTGAGACTGGGATAATGTGATGCCAGAAGTAGACTTAGTAAGCTTGATACCTAGGATCACATTAGCTTCTCCCAGGTCTTTCATGTCAAACTCACTGCTCAGAAAATTCTTAACATCATTCACTAGGTTTAAATCAGTGGCAAAGTTCAGTAAATCATCAACAAATAAACACACTATCACACATCCTCCATCTACCACTTTGCTATAAACACATCTATCATAGTTGTTTACAACAAAACCATACGAGATGATTGTAGAGTCAAACTTGGCATGCCACTGTTTAAGGGCTTGCTTAAGTCCATACAGAGATTTTACAAGTTTACAAACCTTGTGCTCTTGTCCAGAGACAACAAAGCCTTTAAGTTGCTCCATGTAAATCTCTTCCTCTAAATCACCATTCAAGAAGGCAGTCTTTACATCCATCTGATGGATTTAAAGACTGAATGCAGATGCTATCGCTATAAGGATCCTAATGGTGGTAGTACGAGCTACAGGTGAGTAGGCGTCAAATAATCCAATTGATAAGTGTTCAAATGAGCATATTTACTTATCACTTATACCCATTTTTTTTCATATCGAATGCATTGATTTATAGCCTACTGGTACTTAAAATGCTTCATATTTTGTAAACAGGGCATATATAAGCAACCCCGACGTAGAGGAAGCATTTATCAACAAAACGAAGGACAAACGAAGACATTTTGAAGAAAACATGGGTTAAACGGCCTGGTGAACGACCATTCACACCTGGGCATAGGAGCAGACACCCAAGAAGATGAACGGCCTTGTGAACGGCCGTTCAATTGCCGGTTCAGAGCAACCTGTGAGCTGAACCGGCTGATGAACCGCCAGTTGAACTGCCGGTTTAGAGCAACCTGTGAGCTGAACGGCCTGATGAACCGGCCATTCACGAGGCCGTTCATCGTAACCTTTGCAATTCCACGGGCCCAATCAAGGGCAAGGTTGTAATTTCTTAAGTGAAACCCTAATACATGGGTATAAATAGTTAAGTAGGAGAGTTTAGAGGGAGGTTGGCTGGGGAGAGAAGCTAAAAGAGAGAGATTAGGATTTGGGGGTCATCTCCCCCAAATCTTGAGAATAGATAACCATTGGAGCTGCAATCTTGGAGGTAATGATGTTCTCTATTACCTTTTCATTAGTTTGTAAACTTGTCCATTTTGGTTGGAGTTCCCCATTGATGGGGAACTAATCTATTGGTACTTGGGTGTGATGAACTTTTGGATTATGCATTAATTGGCAATGAATGTTTATGAGGATTTGTTGGTTTGTTCTTGAATGTCTAATGAATGTTTCGTATTGATTGTGATTTCATTATTAGAAATTACTTGAGTGCATACAAGGGTTAGAGCGGACGCCTCCTTGTATTAGGAACCTACTTCATTAGAAAGTATTATGAGTACACCGAGGAATCGGGTACTAGAAGGGCGAACGACTCTTTCAAACTACTTCACCCCCATAATCCTTCCAAGATTTGAATTCCCTTGATCTTAAGACAATCCTAGGAGATTAGTTATCCAATCACCTTGGAAGAGGGATTGGATATAATTCAGGAATTCTTGGCACAAGAACTACCAACTTTGATTCATAAATATCCTTGTTTATCTAAAGAATTGAAATCCAAAAGGGATTCATGCCCAAGTATCCTCTCTTGCTATTGATTTACCCCAATCAACTCTCGATTTTCAGCTCTTACTTTCAATCCTTTTAGTTCTTTAATTTTGAAAACCAAAACCCCCCAATTCACCATTTAGACTAGGTTATTAAAACTTGGTTTACACTTAGCAATCTCTATTCCCTGTGGTTCGACATACGACTTTCCATAGTCTACTTTATTACTTGACCACGACCCGTATACTTGCGGAAATCACCCATCACCAATCCTTCCTTCTGATTGAATCCTTTTATAACTAACCTAGCCTTAAAATTTTCAATGGATCCATCAGGCCTCAATTTATGTCTAAACAACTATTTATAGCCTAATGGTTTATTTCTAAGGGGCAGGGAAGTCAGAATCCATGTATTGTTGCTCATGATTGAATGATACTCATCATCTATAGCTTCTTTACAGAAAACTGAGTCAGCAGAAACCATAGCTTCTTGGAAAGTCCTAGGAGTGTCCTCAATTATGAAAGTGACAAAATCATCACCCAGGGTCTTTTCAATTCTACCCCTCTTACTTCTCTGGTTTCCTCCACAGGAGCAGGAGCTGATATAGAAGGAGAGTGAGACGTCAGAGGCACAGATGGAATGGGGCTTACTACTGATTTTAAAGGAACGATGTTTTCAAAGTAGACTGCGTCTCTGGCTTCAATGATGGTATTCCTGGCTATTTCACTCACATCTGAGTTAATAACTAGGAATCTTCCAGCATTGCTATCTAGAGCATAATCTACAAACACTGTATCAAGAGTTTTGGAACCTATCTTCCTGATCCTAAAGTCAGGAATCTTTACCTTAGCCAAACACCCCCACACTTTGAAGTATTTGAGCTGTGGGGACCTTCCTTTCCAAAGTTCATAGGGTGTTGAGCCATGGTCCTTAAAAGATATTCTATTCAAGATGAAACAAGCTAAGAGCAACGCCTCCCCCCACAAGTTCTCGGGTACAACGGAACTTAATAGCATGACATTTACTATGTCCATTAAGGTTCTATTTTTCCTTTCAGCAACCCCATTTGACTCAAGTGTATAGGGAGCAGTAAATTCATATACAATGGCATTTTGTTCACAAAACAAAGACATTACATTAGAAGTATACTCTCTACCTCTATCAGATCTAAGGGTCTTAATAGTTTTCCCTAATTGATTCTCGACTTAGGCTTTGAAAATTATGAACTTGTTAAGGGCTTCATCTTTGGATTTAATCAAGTAGACATAACAGAATTTGGAGTAATTATCAATGAAAGTGATAAAGTATCGGTTTCCAGCTCTAGTACGAGTCCTATATGATTCACAAATGTCACTATGGATCAAATCAAGTAATTCTGTGTTTTGGTTGATGTGTTAGAAAGGTTTCTTAGGCAGTTTGGCTTGGACACAAATCTGATACCTGGAACCTTGATCAATTTTGGATTTGGGAATCAAGTCAAGGTTAATTAACCTTCTAATGGTTCCAAAGTTCACATGGCCCAATCTTCCATGCCAAACATCTGAAGATTCAACACTCAACACAACAGAAGATGAAGAAGAAGTAGAATTAGAATTTTTATTAAAAGATAAATCGGAAGGTTCACATATATTAAGTCTAAATAATCCACCAGATACAAAGCCTTTATCAACAAAGAGGTTTCCCTTAGATATTACAAGATGACTAGACTCTAGTACAATTTTATAACCACATTGGATAAGTAGAGAACCACTAACAAGATTCTTCATAATATCAGGTACATGCTGAACATCTAATAGGGTGAGGACTTTTCCAGATGTCATCTTCAAGTCAATTCGTCCTCTCCCTAGTATGTGTGCAACTGATCCATTTCCTAGAGTTACGCTTCCTCCACTTGAGACCTGGTAAGTGAAGAACCAGAAAAGTTCAGCGCATACATGGACGTTAGCTCCAGAATCAAGAAACCATTCTAAGTTTTGGTAAGCTAGATGAACAGAAGGAATGAAGAAGATTGACCTGTCCAAGAGGAAGGTGCACCCATCTTAAGTACATTCGCTTGCAGTGTGGGTAGATCGGAGTTCTTTTGAACAGGGTCAATCTTTCGGAAGAAGCAATCACGAGCAACATGGTTTGTCCTACCACAAACAAAAAAGTGTTTTCCCGGAAGGTATCTTGTAGCAGCCATGTCAACTCGCGGTTAACACCGTGAGCGTGAGTGACCCAAAAAACCACGATCTTAAACTTAAGTGACCGAATGGTAACTTTTTTAGATGAGTGACCAAAATAGAAACCCACTAATATTTAGGTGACTATTTATGTTGTTTACCCTTATTTTTATTATAATTAAATATCAAATTTTAAATTATTAAATAGTTTTATTTTCTTAGGATTTCGATGGGGACATTGGGGAGGGTTTATTCTTTTGTTAGTTTTATGTAATTGAGTTCTCTTCCTCTATTGAAATTAGGTGTACTTTTGATTAGAAGAATTTGTGGGACCCATATTGATTGACACGTATGCAATTATTAATTTGTAATGTGTGTTTCTGTCGGAAAATTTTTATTTAGGTTCACTAAATTCAGGCTGAATCAAATCAAATATGTAATTTTTATGTATCTGAATCATTGATCATAAAACTCAATGGATTTTTTTAAAAATATTTTTTAAAGAATTAAAATTGCACGAACGTTTATTAAATCTGAAATTTGTATGTAGATGAATCAAACAGTGTAGAGTTTGATAACTTGTTCGATCGGGGTTCGGCAAACAGGGCAGCGGCATTGCCTTGCATTGATCTCATTCAAACAACGCATGCAACCAGCCATGTGCCCGCATGGGACGCATGCACCCTCCACTGCAGCATCCAAACATACCACGCATGAATTTGAGGTGTTGTTGCTGCTACTACTACTAATACCAGGTTTTGTATTGACTGTGACTATGAATCTAATTGGGCTTGAATCTACTAATGGATAGTGGATAGGATTAAAGTTGGAGAAGATGTCGGTATTGATAGGAGGAGCAGAGGGAAGGGGTGAAGCTGGTGGCAATGCATTGGATCGGATGTCGACGGAAAGTGGAAGTGCTCCTGAAATTGCTGATTGAATGGATGCATTTATTGCCATTGCTAACTCTATGCCTTCACGGGATGGAGTTGCTGCAGTTGGTGGTGTTTTTGATGTTGTTACTCGTGGATTCACCGGAATAGGAGTAACGACAACAATAGGGGTTGTCGGAATTCTATTGCCAGCCTGCAAGAAGAAAATGTTTAGTTGTGCTGATAATAATTATGGATTTGTTAAGGAAAATTAAAATGGGTGGAAATTACTTGGGTAACAGTTGGTGGTGTTCTTGATGTGGTTACTCGTGGATTCACCGGTGTAGGAGTAACAGCAGCAACAGGGGTTGCTGGAATTCTATTGCCAGTCTATAAGAAGAAAATATTTAGTTGTGCTAATAACAATTCTGGATTTGTTAAGAAAAATTAAAATGGGTGGAAATTACTTGGGTAACAGTTGGTGGTGTTCTTGATGTTGTTACTCGTGGATTCACCGGTGTAGGAGTAACAGCAACAACATGGGTTGGTAGAATTCTATTGCCAGTCTGCAAGAAGAAAATATTTAGTTGTGCTGATAATAATTCTGGGTTTGTTAAGGAAAATTAAAATGGGTGGAAATTACTTGGGTAACAGTTGGTGGTGTTCTTGATGTTGTTACTCGTGGATTCACCGGTGTAGGAGTAACAAAGAAAGAAGGTTGGTAGAATTCTATTGCCACCAAGTAAGAAGAAAATATTTAGTTGTGCTGATAATAATTCTGGATTTGTTAAGGAAAATTAAAATGGGTGGAAATTACTTGGGGAACAGTTGGTGGTGTTCTTGATGTTGTTACTCGTGGATTCACCGGTGTAGGAGTAACAGCAGCAACAGGGGTTGCCGGAATTCTATTGCCAGTCTATAAGAAGAAAATATTTAGTTGTGCTAATAATAATTCTGGATTTGTTAAGGAAAATTAAAATGGATGGAAATTACTTGGGGAACAGTTGGTGGTGTTCTTGATGTTGTTACTCGTGGATTCAACGGTGTAGGAGTAACAACAGCAACAGAGGTTGGTGGAATTCTATTGCCAGTCTGCAAGAAGAAAATATTTAGTTGTGCTGATAATAATTCTAGATTTTTTAAGGAAAATTAAAATGGGTGGAAATTACTTGGGGAACAGTTGGTGGTGTTCTTGATGTTGTTACTCGTGGATTCACTGGTGTAGGAGTAATAAAGAAGAATGTGGGTTGTCGGAATTCTATTGCCAGTCTATAAGAAGAAAATATTTAGTTGTGCTGATAATAATTCTGGATTTGTTAAGGAAAATTAAAATGGATGGAAATTACTTGGGGAACAGTTGGTGGTGTTCTTGATGTTGTTACTCGTGGATTCAACGGTGTAGGAGTAACAACAGCAACAGAGGTTGGTGGAATTCTATTGCCAGTCTGCAAGAAGAAAATATTTAGTTGTGCTGATAATAATTCTAGATTTTTTAAGGAAAATTAAAATGGGTGGAAATTACTTGGGTAACAGTTGGTGGTGTTCTTGATGTTGTTACTCGTGGATTCACTGGTGTAGGAGTAACAGCAGCAACAGGGGTTGGTAGAATTCTATTGCCAGTCTGCAAGAAGAAAATATTTAGTTGTGCTGATAATAATTCTGGATTTGTTAAGGAAAATTAAAATGGATGGAAATTACTTGGGGAACAGTTGGTGGTGTTCTTGATGTTGTTACTCGTGGATTCAACGATGTAGGAGTAACAACAGCAACAGAGGTTGGTGGAATTCTATTGCCAGTCTGCAAGAAGAAACTATTTAGTTGTGCTGATAATAATTCTAGATTTTTTAAGGAAAATTAAAATGGGTGGAAATTACTTGGGGAACAGTTGGTGGTGTTCTTGATGTTGTTACTCGTGGATTCACTGGTGTAGGAGTAACAGTAGCAACAGGGGTTGGTAGAATTCTATTGCCAGCCTGCAAGAAGAAAATATTTAGTTGTGCTGATAATAATTCTGGATTTGTTAAGAAAAATTAAAATGGATGGAAATTACTTGGGGAACAGTTGGTGGTGTTCTTGATGTTGTTACTCGTGGATTCACCGATGTAGGAGTAACAACAGCAACAGGGGTTGCCGAAATTCTATTGCCAGTCTGCAAGAAGAAAATATTTAGTTGTGCTGATAATAATTCTGGATTTTTTAAGAAAAATTAAAATGGGTGGCAATTACTTGGGAAAATCCTTTGCATGCGTTGTAGAACATAAGCAGTTGATCCCTGTCACCTTTCTTTGCAGATGCGAGCCTAGACCGTGTTTCTGTATATAGAACAATAATAAATGTTTTGATTATGATCATAATATTAACATTGCAAATCTTATTTCCAAATTTTCAAAGAGCAGTACTGAAGCATGATAAATTTCCTAAAGGTCAAGTTTTTACTCTTGCAGAACAATTTCATGTTCACTGACAAACATTGCTTTCCTCTATGGATATCTTTAACAAAAAAATTTTAATTTTCACAAAGATGTGTGTGTGTGTGTCTATGTGCGTACACTGATCAGAAAACTCACTTCCAGCAATATCTTCGATAACCACTGTAGGATATCGTTGGCTGAAATTTGGTTCTTTGATCTGATAATTCTGAAGTTGAATAATAGCATGTGGCCTGGCAACCTTTTTGTGAAAAGGAAATAAAGTTAAAGAAAAATAATTAAAAAATGATGAATTGGTATGGAAGGATATAAATAAACATCCTACTCCAGCAGATATACGACAGAGCCACATGGTATGTACTCTTTAAGATTAAACAAATTCAAAAATAAATCATATGGCGCGTAAACTATTGCTTTTAGTATCACGGAGTCGCGTCTAGAAAAATTACAAATATAATGCATTGATGATACCCAAGAGGGAAATTATGATAAAAATTATATAACTTCACAGGCATTATCTGTGGAAATTATAATTAGAGCTGCAAAATTAGATCAATAACCTTTTGCTTCATTAACATACCGAGAGTTCAGAGTATAATGCCAGGTATACCCTGTGAGGAGGCATTTGATTATAACCGATACATGGAAGAACCACAGCCCAACTGTTGGGGAAAAAAAAGCCATAGGTTATGTGCTATAATACATGCTTAGAATCTACTTCAGATGAAAGTGTTTGACTAAATGATAAAAGAGAGGGAAATGCAAATGAGAAAGAATGAACTATTAGATAATAAAAGATCAAACAGCAATTCAAAAAGAACATACGACTTCCTTGACACTAATTGGGGAAAAAAATTGATTGGTCCATGGAACTCTATCAGCCAGCCAGAGAAAAGACAGATGCGTTTCTGAAAGTAGATTGTTTATAAAATCTCAGAGAGTGCACAATGAATGAGATTGATTTTGGCTCAAAGCAAAAACATGATTACTCCAATAGTAAAAAGCTATACCTCAATGGAACGGACTACTGCACTGTATCCCTTTCGACGGGCCAAACCAAGTGCAGTCCGCCGATCACCATTCATCAACAAAGGATATGCTGTGATGTTTAACAAGAAGGAATGCATTAACAAAACAAACCAGAGCTGATAGGTCTTGTTTCTAGCAAATAGCAGATGACAGCAGCTTTGCTACTAACAGAACATCCTATAAGATGTACCTCCGTGAGAAAGAAGAAGGATAACAGTCTCTCTAAGGCCATGTGTTGCGGCATGATGCAAAGGAGTCCCACCATGAGGACCTATGGTACAAAAACCAGCATTAGAATTGCATGACCTTCACGAACCGAGAAGGAACATAATCAACACCACAAGTATTAAGCATAACTAAACAGTATTAACCTATCACAATGATGAAACTACAAAATTTACATTTGACTCATTGTCAAAACACTAGAAAGATCAAAACAAAATATTACTGAACACCACTGCTGCATATTAATTAGTAACTGATATGGATTTCTAGTATTATTAAAGCTAGAACAATGAACTAATAATGATGAAAAACTTCTATATATGAGCTTAAGAATATTTCGACTGCTAAACTTTATAAACCACAAATAGATAGAACTGATCATATTGCTTGACATTTGTTTGCAAAAAAACAAAAACAAATAAGCACCCATTTCTGTAATGTATTACTCAAGTCTATTACAAGGTCTTGTATGTTCATGAGGGCATTAATTAATCCATGCCCTTCTCAATTCTAACAGAATTACTATGTAATGTTATTTCGTTCGGACCATGCAATGTAATGGAATCTATTATCATAATTAAATAAAATATGGTTTATCCACTTATTAAAAAAAAAAAGAAATTTGAAAAGTTTATAATAAATTGCATTCAAACACCATAATTCTGTGAGGCATTGCATTATTAAAAACAGAGATTGATAGACCAGATCAGCAGTGTAACAAAACGATGGGAAAGAAAAAGGGTTGTTGTTGAGCTGAAACTTCTCACCAGGGCGATAAGCATTGACATTGGCACCAAGTTCAATCAGAACCTTTGCAACTGGGAAGAGAGCCGACCGCTTGCAAGCCAGAATCAATGGAGTCTGCCCCTTTTTGTCAACCCACTGGAAAACCAACAAACATTCAATATAAATCATCAATCTCTATATATCTTCTTTTCTCTTCTGAAAATAAAAAAAAGAAAGAAAGCAAAGCAAATCAAAGAATTGGATTACCTCGAGGCCAGCGCCATCGCGGTGAAGCTTCCTAATCTCTGCGATATTCCCACACTTGACCTGATGATAGAGCGACTCATCCTTGGATGTTGACGCAGGACGTCGGAAGCAAGGAGAAAGAAAGAAGGATTTTGTTTGTAAAACCCACGAATTGGTATTTGCCATTTCTCCACTAATCAAAAATAACGCATGACGGAAGTAAAGAAAAAGAAGAAAGGATCTTCTTCGTAGAACATACGAACTGGTGTGAGCACAATAACACTCGTAAACGAAAGAAGTATGTTTTTTATAGCGCTATTTATAGTGAAACCCAAAAACAAAATCCTAACAAAAATCAAAACATATCTAATGACCAATCCTAAGCAAAAATAAATAAGTCTAATTTTAATTTTTAAAAAAATTTAAAAAATAAGAAAATTAGGTTAGGGTTTTGCTATTATCTCAGAATTTTATTTTTTTTAAATTTTAAAAATTTATCTATATTATTAAGTGGGAGTTTTTTAATTTTAAAAGTATCTGTCTATTTATATTATTAAGAGGGAGCATAAGGGACATGGGTTATAGATAATTTTAATTTTAAAAAATATCTATCTATTTGTATTATTAAGCTGGAGTATATAGCGAGTATATCAGTTATAGATAATTTTGATTAAAAAAACAAGTAAATTGAGATTTTAAAATTTTATCAGAATTTACACTACGCAGAGGCCAATGTTTGGGCAAATGGTGATTCCAGCCCTTAAAAATAAAAAATAAAATAAAATAAAATAAAAAAAAATAGTGGTGTACACCGCGTACAAGATTGCCTGGCTAGATGGTGGGTCTCACCCAATCGAGCGGGCACCCCAGCAAAGGTTGCTCGGGCCATTTGACGGAAAAATTGGTGGGGCCCACGTTAGTTTTTTTTTCAAAAAATTCAATGGATTAAAAAAAATAGGTTAGTTAGAATAGTTAGCATGAATTATTTTTTAAAAAAATAAAACAATGGATAAAATTTTTAACGGTTATATATATATTTTATTAAATCCGTTTAAAGAAAAATATTATAAAATTGTTATGAATTAGTTTTAAAAACAATGTTATTTTTTATAAATTTTTATTTTTTAATCTTAAATTTATGGATTAGTTTATACTTTTTTTAATTAGTTTGTATGTTTTAAATATAGATAATTAGTAGATAATTCAATATCCCTGACCACATATATTTTAGACATTCATTCATAATTGAGTAGATAATTGACTATCTAAAAATGGATCATATATTTTAGATATCTTCCTGCTTCTTAGGTACTTCGTTACAATTATAATTAATATATTTTTATTTTAATTAATGTACTTGTATTGTTTTAATTAATGTCCTTAATTGTAATAAAAATAAGACATATGATCACATGATACCGAATCCACCGTAGTATCGGCACCATAGCCACACATTTTAAAAATAAAAATTAACTAACATTTAACCAAAAAAAATATAAAAAATATTTTTAAATAGTGATTGTTTGGACAATTGAAGGTTTGGGATGAAAGTTTTTTTATGAGTGAATTGTCATACCAATTCTTGACCTGACAATTTTTGCCCTGGCAATTGAAAGTTTGGGGTGTGAGTGCTCTAAGTAGGAGTGTTAGGGCATCGTTGTGGGAGTTGACCAAGGTTTGAGTGGATTCGACACATGCCACAAGGTAGATATTGAGTCAGATTCCAAAGAGATATGTGAAGGACTTGATATGTTTGTGATCAAACAAAAGTGGGTGAGAACATAGTTTTTTTTTATTGATTTTGAAACATAGGGGTTGTTGAAATTATTTAAGATTGATTTGTTGATATTAATTTAGGGTTTATTGAAATTTAGACATTATGGATTACATTGTAATATCTGGTAGCAAAACCATGATATTGCTAAGGATTTATTTTTTTCCAAAATCTATCTTATATTATATTGCTAAGCAAAAGTGGGTTTAATTTTAATTTTAAAAAATCCAAAAAAAAAGAGAAAATTAGGTTGGGTTTTGAAATTTTCTCAGATTATTAGAATTTTTTAATTTAAAAAATATATTTATATTATTAAACAAAAGTATTTTTAATTTTATATCTATCTATTTATATTAACATATCATTATAGATAATTTTAATTTTAAAAATATAAAAAAAAAAATAGGTTGGGATTTTGTAGTTACTTGGACTTTTGTATTTTTTTAATTTAAAAAAAAAAAACTATGACAAAGAGTGGTGGAGCGGTGAATTTGACATATGCCATAGATGCTAACTCAGATTCAAAAAGATATGCATGGGGCTTGGTATTTTGTGATCAAACAAATCTGGGTGAAAAACGTAGTTTTTTTTTTTGTTTTTTATTGATTTTTAAATATAAGGATTGTTGAAATTTATTTAAGATTGATTTGTTGATATTAATTATAAGTTTATTTAAATTTAGATATTATGGATTAAATTTTAATATATAGTAACAAAATTATAACATTGCCCGAAGGCCATTTGCTGGTATATATTATTAAGTAAAAGTGAGTCTAATTTTAATTTTTAGAAAATAAAAAAATTAGATTATGATTTTAAAATTTTCTCAGAATTTTAGATTTTTATAATTTTAAAAATCTATCTAATTATTAAGCAAAAGTATTTTTCATTTTAAAAAGTATCTGACTATTTATATTAAATTGGAGCATATTGGTCATAGAGAATTTTAATTTTTTTTAATTTTTTTAAAAAATAGATTGAGATTTAAATTTTCTCAATATTTTAGATTTTTTTATTTTATAAAATATATTTTCTATATTACTAAATGGGAGTATTTTTAATTTTAAAAAAATATCTATCTATTTATATTACTAAGATAGAGTATATTGGAGTATATAGGGGTTGCTGAAATTTATAGAATATGGTTGTTTTTTTTTTATTAATAAAGTGGATAAACCACATTTCTTTATTTAAGATTAAAATTGTTACATTGACTCCAAAAGGAATCAGATGGATACAAGGGGTCTAGCAACAATGTTGCGGTTTTGACTGGTGGAGTTATGGCTCATTCTGTTGTCGTCGTCCTTGAAGTTCGCTTCTGGTGATCTCCGTTCCACAGGCTCTTGGTTGGAGTTGCGTCTGATTGGTGGCGTGTGCGCTGTCGAACCAGGAGAGAAAGAGGAAGTCAGAGTGTCGGATTAGTTTCTGGTAAACACGATGTTTATCATTGAAACACCTCCTATTTCTTTCCATCCACAGGCTCCAGGTAACTGCCACACAAGCAGGTTCCATCCTTTGCGGAGTTCCTTTCCAAGGAATTTTGATAACGGGGAGCACCCCTAGAGATCTTGTATTCTGTTAGGGGTGATGCCGTTCCCAAGGATGTGTTCTATAGTGCATCCAGACCTCCGCCGAGTATTGGCATCGAAGGAGTAGATGTGCAGTGGTTTTCTCCTCCCTGATGCATAGGTAACAACGGGTCCGTTCCCCCCTCCAGTTTCTCTTTGTTAGGTTCTATATAGGAATGGAAGTGGGGCGGGCGGGGAATGGGATCCCCATCCCCATCCCCATCCCCGCTCCCCGCGGGGTGGGGATTCCCCAGCCCAAAATTCCCCGCGGGGGAGAAATCCCCCCCGGTCACTTCCCCGCGGGGATCCCCGCCCCACCTACAACATTGATAAAAAAAAATCCTATATACAATTGATAATAATAATAATTATAATGTAAGATGAAATAAAATAAAAATTATCACCCAATTTGTTTACAACATCCTATATATAAAATAAACATTCACACAAATATTTCTCCTAACAAATCATAATATAATGTATAATTAAACAACAATATTAAAGTGCAAGTTAAGTAATACAAATAACATAAGTTTAAAACTAAATTAAAATCACAACTCCATTAACAAAATATATAATTCAAAACTAACACAATAATTTCATGTTTCCATCAATTTTTTTCTTCTATCTTCAAATCATTTAGGTTGAGAATCCGATTCCCCGCGGGGCACGAGGAATCCCCGTGGGGAACCCCGTGGACCCTGTGGGGAGCGGGCGGGGAGTGCTCTCCCCATCCCCGCCCCGCTCGGCGGGGAGGGATTTTTCCCCATTACCTGCCCCACGAGGGGGACATTTCGGGGAATCCCCACCCCGACGGGGCGGGTCCAGGCGGGGAGCGGGGGTTTCCCGTCCCACTTCCATTCCTAGTTCTGTAGTGTGAGAAGTTTGTCTTCCCATGTTAGCTAAGCAAAGAGAGGTTATCATTTATAGAGTATAGTGAAACCATGATATTAGTAAGGATTTATTGTATAATTATGTGATTTACTATCAATTCAAATCAAATTATTTATTGGATTCGCTATCAATTCAAATCTAATTACTGTACAACACAGTGATACAAATGATAAACAAATTAGAATTTCAAAATTTTAAATTTAACCAGTTTTTCCACTTGCCATCGAAACATTACAGAAGTGAGACAAAACGCAAAAGCGTTAGACGGTCAAGATTAACGAAAACAAACCAGCAACACGTGGCATCCCTTGATGAAAACATAGAGAATGATCGAACCGACGACCATGCACGTGACTCTCACTTAGCGGAATATTGTTACCACCCGTGAACGGATGACATGATATTTCTCTAAATCAGAGTCCTCACCTCATCTCACCTTACCAAGGCTGTCAAACAATCAACCTGTTCATGAGTAGTTTGAGATCGGCTCCAGAAAAAACTAAAGCTCGGCATAGAATTTTGAGCTTTCAAACTAAGTCAAATTCAGTTCAAAAACTCAAAATTTAATATTAATATATTAATATATAATATATAATATAAAAAATTAATTTATAAATAAATTTTTAATTTTAAACTAAATTAAGTGGAGCTCGTGATTTTAAAATTATAATTAAGCTTTTAATTTCAAACTATTGGTTCGAGCTTAAGTTTTGGAAATTAAAATTAAATTAATTTTGAGTAATTTTATACGAGTTAATTTTCAACTCGAATTAAACAATTTCGAGCAAATTCAAGCTGTACTCAACCGATTAAACTCGGCCCGTTTACAGCCTTGTCCTGACTTCACTGGGCTTCTCTTCTACATCAACATGTAATGAGAATCCACCACGTCATCATTCTCCTCCTCTCCTCTCCGCTACTTAAACCTCCTACAAGCCCTCATGAGAAGCTCGAAGAAAGAATCGATCTCACCGATGAGTTCTTGGTCGACGGCGGGGGCCACGGAGGTGCCAGAGGGGTACACCCGGGAGGCGATTTTGGCCTGGTACAGAGGGGAGTTCGCGGCGGCAAACGCGATCATCGACGTGCTGTGCCAGCACCTTGCTCATAAGGCCGGTGGCTCGCCGGAGTATCGCGCAGTGTTCGCCGCCATCCAACGGCGGCGGATGAACTGGATCCCGGTGATTCACATGCAGAAGTACTTCTCCATCGCCGACGTCACCGCAGAGCTCCTCCGCGTCTCAGCGAGAAGGCCGGCATACGCCCCTCCGAAGGATGAGGAAACATCAATAGTCTCAACGCCGGAGAAGCAGGTGGTGGAAGTCGAGAGAGCGGGATCGACGGCTGAGATTTCTCCGATGGGGGAATCCGGTGAAGATTACTCTGTGGATTCGAAGATTCTCGAAGACGGCGGTGCCAGTGATGGAGGTCAGTGTGATCTGAATTATTATTTTTATTATAATTAAATACCAAATTTTAAATTATTAAATAATTTTATTTTCCATTGATGCCAAATTTTCTAATATTTTTTATATTAAGTATTTCGATGGGGACCATTGAGGAGGGTTTATTCTTTTGTTAGTTTTACGTAATTGAGTTCTCCTCCTCTATTGAAATTAGTTGTACTTTTGATTAGGAGAACTTGTGGGACCCATATTTATTGACACCGGACACGTATGCAATTATTAATTTGTAATGTGTGTTTCTGTCTGAAAATTTTTATTCTGGTTCACTAAATTCAGGCTGAATCAAATCAAATATGTAATTTTTATATAACTGAATGATTAATCATAGAACTCAATGGATTTATTTTTTATATTTTTTAAAGGATTTATAATTGCATGAATGTCTGTTAAATCTGAAATATATATATATCTTTCTAGTAGTTGTGGCTATATGACTTGGAGGTATAGGTTCGAGTTGTGGAAATATCCTCTAAGGTTGCGGATGATAGACCCAAATGGTCCAATCTTTTTTCGGGCTCCACATATAGTGAGAGCTTTATAGCACCGGGCTGCCGAGTATATAAAAATAAAATTCTGTTATCATATATATATATATATATATATATATATATATATATATAAGGGTTTGATTACATCAGGCCGGCCGGAAATTGTATATTTCCGACCACGATTCTCGGAAAGGCGTATTTGAATAATTTTCGTATAGATGGAAAGATCATCAAAAATAAGTTAGCTTTTCATACAATTTGGGAACTTGTAGGGTCTTCATCTTAACTGATCAAAACTTATAGGAATCAATCTGAATTTCAACCGTTAAGTGGGAGGACCAAAATCTGCTATCAAATCAGTATTTGAAAATTAACAGGGTAGCTTATTTTTAGCAGATCTTCCCATCCATAAAAAAAAAAATACTCCAGGGCAAATGAGGCCTAAATAAAAGATTCCACGCGACAGTATCATCCCTACCTATATATATATATATATATATGAGATTTTATGGGTGTATATATGCAAAGAAACCCATTTTATTATTGCTGTTTGGAATATCCGAATGTGCTTTTATTCCACTTTCTTTAGTCTTTGGCCTGTGCTTAGAGTTTTGCTGGTAGCTTCCAAGCAGTAAAGATGTTGATTGAGCTTGATTTGGGGACCAATTTGGAATCTCATGTAGGCAGTAGAATTTGTGTCTAGGATGAGTTGTTGAGACTAAAAGTTTCATTAGATTTCATGCCTTCCTGTTGTTATCTACCGTGGAATCCTGCATGAGAGGTCCCAGATTAGGTTGTTATTCTTTGTTGAATTTCATTTTGTTTGATGGTAGTAGACTAATCTAGGGAACTTTAGTTATTGGGTTAGCCATGCATTAAACATCAATTTTATTATTTAAAAACAAGGAATAAGTAAAATAATAACACTCTTTTGACATTTAATACTATTAGGTCGCAAGAAACATGTAAATAAAGCTAACAACAATAACAGTTAAGCCTTAATCCCATATTAGATGGGGTCGGCTAATGTAAATAAAGCTAAATGAAGCATAATTAATTTTTTTTTCCTTTCACAATCATTGTGTGCTTATTATTTGTGTGTGTCTGTTAAAATTGTGATTTGATGAGTCAGAATGAATGAAACTCATTTTATTTGTGATTCAATATTCAACTAAAGTTATAAATCATCTCAATTTATTTTGAATTTATTAATGCATATTAGCTTGGCATAAAGAGGTAACTTGATTAATGTTCTTGGGCATGTAACAAATAGTTAATCTTGTTTAGTTAACTCAATTAAACGCCATTTTATAAAATGTTAAAAAGTTACAGTTACCTTGAATTAGTATTATTATTATTATTATTATTATTATTTTATCTCCATTATTATTATAATTTTAAATCCAAAATTCTGTAGGATCTCATACTGGAAAAATTTCTTTAGAAGATAGCCAGATATCCCATGCCCGTGAGGTTTTTGGGGAACGTCCGGACAGAATCAAGATCTCCAAAGGATTTGTATCTAAAGAACAATTTAAGGGGGGAATGGTGAGTACCTTTCTTTCTTGATATGACTTTTCATAAACAACTTTGGAAAGCAAACATTCTTTGTTTCCTTTGACAAAATATACTTAGTGATCATTACTCTTTTACAAATTTTCTTAGATTAATGTTGTCAAAGGTCTAAAACTCTACAAGGAGGTATTCACAAATTCAGAGCTGTTGAGGCTTTCTGAATTTATAAATAAACTTCGTCTTGCGGGTCAAAGGGGAGATCTGCCAGGTACCCACAATTCACAATTCTCTTGCCAGTTAGGAACAAGATCAGATATTTCTGTTTGAAAGACATTAGGACTTTTGCCTTTTACTGCTGGTTTTATTATAATTTTCTAGTAAAGTAAATAGCAAAACCATGACACATTGCCAATTCTTGTTAACCAAACGTCAAGTTTTTCTTTCTTCCTCCACTCATGGCATTATTCTGAACTGGACCATATTTTTTTTTTCCAAGTATTAGTATTGTAGTAATCTGTCTTTGCCTTGTTTCTGCCAGACAACTGAATCTGTGGACTATTTATTATTAATATAATTACTGAGTAATCTGCTTATATACTTCTACCAGGAAATATATACTTCTGCTTTCATCTTTTCAGCTTTCCTTTACCAACAGCTTAGAGGTGTTATAGTGTAATTTCATTCATATTTTTCCTCACCTGTTTCTTGATCCTTCATTTCTTCATCACATATTCAGTAGTTTTGCTTTGCAAGCCTATAGCTTGAGTTTCTTCACCACCAACTGTTCTTAATTCTTTCTACTCTTAACGAGATGTGTGACCATTAGCTAGCCACATCATCACATTTTTCAGTAATTCATATTATCCTTTTATGGAGGATCAAACTTAGACAAGGACTTTTTGTTAAAATTGTACACAAATAAAAGATCATTTTGGGGAACTTATATATGTTCCATCACAAATAAAATTTAAGCATTCTGCACTTGAAAGAACCAAGAGATGCTGTCCTGATAAAAATACCACACACTGTAAGTTCTGTCTTGTTGTCCACCTGTTGTATCTTTGTTATAACTTTTGTTGCAACTTGCTATTAGGCTGTAACTTGAAAAGTACCAGTTGCAACTTGCTCCGTGGGTATGTCTTGTTGGTCTCGTTGAGGCTGTTGTGTGGTAAATTGTAACTCTATTTTTCCTCTTCAAGGAATCACACAAGCTCTCACATACACACTCACACAATCAAGACAAAACTTACAAGAAGAGAGGAGACAGAAGTTTGGTAACCCAGTTCGGCTAACCAAGCCTACGTCTGGGGGGCAAGCCCGGAGAAGACAATCCACTAAAGGTGTGGGGAAGACAGGGGTACAAGAGTCTCACTCACTCTCTCACTCTATCATAAGCACCTTGATTCCTTGATTGACAATGACCACTATCACCCTTCTCTGGAGGGACTACTCTAGTCGACTCACCTCAATCCACCGAGTCCTCGGTCTTATATAGACACATCCCTGTCTTCACGCCATCATAGCACCAGCCTCCACCTTCAGGATCTCCCAAATCTCCGCGGCTACTAAATTGGACTCCTTCCAATTACATGCAACTTAGTTGTAACAAGAGTTGCAACATGGCCTGTGAACTTGACCAAGGCTACATCCATTGCACCTCTTCGACTTCGACGCACCTCCAACCCTCACGGTTGAGTCCCGAAGTCTACTACGTCGGATCCTCCCGATCCCGCATAACAAGCCGATCCACCTTTCCGTCAGCGTACTTTCGGCCTTCCGCGGTGACTCCATCATAGCGGCGCACCGATCGACCTTCATCTTCACGTAGGTTGAAATGTAAGATTGGCTCCTCCAATCTCTTTCCAAGTTTGGTCACAACTTGGCCATCATCATGTCATTTGTCTACCATATTTGTTCTTCAATCATCCAAATATGGTCTTCTAGATTTGGCTAGCATCAATCACCTCATCACATATTAGTTGCCAAATCTTCCTTCCATTCTTGCCTTCAATCAGCTCTCATCAATCCTCTTCCTTCCTAATGTGGTTGCTTGCATGCGATCTTCAAATCAGCTCTCAATCATTTTGCATGCAATCATTTGCATGATAAATCAATCAAATGAAAGGATGATGTGTTCTTCCAAGAATGGAGTCTCCAAGTCATGTTGTAGTCAATTCACATCTTGGGTTGCACCGAAAGCTTGCTAGTTGATTCGCTCCTCTTATGATGATGGTTGCACCCGGATTAAGTATGACTTGGACTTGTGTCAAATACTTGCCAATACTAGTGCCTCTGCACTAACACACACCCATATTGTATCTCATAGCATCATATTTGGATTTTCTTTGACATGATTGCACATGCCAAACCTATCTAGATAAATAGAAAATAATAGAGGTTCAGTGATTTTATGGAGAGAATATTATGTATTCCTAACCATTTTTTTTTTATTTCCACCAAATCTTCTAATATTTATGTCTGTATTCAGGTGAAACTTTCATTTCCTTCAACAAACAAATGAAAGGGAACAAGAGAGAAATTATTCAGCTTGGTTTGCCCCTATTTCAACAAACCAAAGAGGAGGCAACAAGTATGTCTTGATTCTCTCAAGTCTAAGTTTTTGTATGAACTAATTGCAAATCCTTCTTGAAGTTCTCAAGGTGTTAAATTTTCTCATTGATAAAACTTAGTCTTATACAACTTCCCAACCACATTTTATAGTTTTTATTTTTATTTTTATTTTGTTCTACTCACACATTCTTAAGCGTTGTTCTTTCTTCAAGTCATTTCATTTTTATCTTAAGCGTTGACTAGTCAAATAGTTCCTTTGACTAGCAACTGACTTTTAGTCTCTTTGAATATTTGACTAACCTTTTAGTCTAGGATTTCTGTTTATTATCTAAAAGATTTGTTTATTACACACATTATGAGTTTATTAAACAATGAATATATTTATGACTTAGGTATGTATTTATTATTTATTATCAAATGTATCTGTTTATTATCCTTACTTTTTGTTATCTGAGGTTAACTATGGCAGGAAGTAAAAGATAAGTTTTTGAAAAATCTTGGATTGAAAAGTTAGTTGACTAATCAGAGCAACTATTAAAGAAAAACTTGTCACACAGACTAATAGGTAACTAAAGCTATATTTAATTTCTCTTGTTTGTGCTCAATAAGATCTTTACATTGTTTGATAGGCAATATAGAACCAATTCCGCAAGTCCTGCAAACTGTTATTGATCAACTAGTTCAATGGCGTTTGATACCAGGAAGCAAAAAACCAACCAGTTGCATCATCAACTTCTTTGATGAGGTATATGTTCTATATGTGTTCTATATGTTCTATTCTCTATCTTGATACCAAAAGAAACTACATTAATGTTATTTACTTGCATTGCATCTGCAGGATGAATACTCACAGCCATACTTCAAACCACCACACTTGGATAATCCTATCTCCACTCTCCTACTCTCTGATACTACAATCGCTTTTGGACGAACGCTTACTAGTGATCCTCATGGAAACTATAAAGGTTCCTTCACTCTTCCGGTGCAAGAAGGGTATGTATTTTGTTTAACAAGTTAAGGTATGTATTAATTCAGGGGGAAGGGAGAGAAGTTCAATTTTCTGTTTTTTTTTTATGAAAATTTTTTATTCAATCCATATTGTAATCATTTAGGTAAAATTGAAGTTAATTTTCCACAGTGTTTAGTCCGAACAAATAAGGGGAGTGTTGGCACAATGATAAAGTTGTCGCCATGTTGTGAAGATAACCTCTTACAAAAATAAGCAAGATAAGACTATATACAATAGTTCTAAGTGGTCCAACTCTTCTCCGGATCCCGTGCATATAAGACTGCCGTTTAGTCTGAATGGGAAAAAAAAAATGAAAATTGGTGTAATCCAACTATTCCGGGCATATTTGTTTAAGGGTGAATGAAAACAGAAAGTGGGAAAATAACTAGAGTTTCCTGACATATGGTTTTGTTTAGGCCGGAAGTGGATGAAATGGGGAAGTGAGATATATATTATTACAATTTATCTTTGTTATTAATACTGTATATGCTTATAGCATGAGAGTTACTTGCATGCAAATGATTTGTTGAACTGATTTGGTTTGCAGGTCACTCCTGGTCATGCGTGGGAACAGTGCAGACGTAGCAAGGCATGTTATATGTCCATCATCAAACAAGAGGGTCTCCATAACATTCATTAAGGTTCGCCCTCCCAACAACCAAACTTCATCTGCTTCTTTAGGTGGCTCTCCGGTCACCAAAAGAGTGATGACACTGTGGCAACCTGGAGGCACAGCAGCAGCACAGAAGGCTGGATATGGTGGTTCCAATGGCGCAGTGGCCACCTGGGGAATGAGTCTTAGTGGCCCAGTGATCATGTCACCCAAGACAATAATAAGAAAAGGAGTTGCAGGTTGTCATGGAACTGGGGTTTTCTTGCCATGGAGCTCCAAGAAGTTTGTTAGGCATCTTCCACCAAGAATTCAGAAGAAGAGGCTTCCTTCCTTACCAACCATCACAGTGTGAGTTTTTTGCCTTTTCTTCTTTTAACTTTTTGGTAACGCTAGTTAAATTGATCCTTTGGTTTTGCTTTTTTTGTGGGGGGGATTAGAGTGATGTATATATTACTATTAAAAAAAAGACAAAAATCTTAAATAGTCTAGTTGAGTGCTAAACCAAAAAAAAAAGAGCTTGGAAAACATTGGAAGTGTGTATTATTTGTCTTGAATAGTGTTAAAAGTAATCATAGACTAATGTTATGTGTTGTTTTTGTGTTTTTCCTCATTTCCCAGTTTGTATGGTTTTATGCTTAGGAAGGCTGTTATGTAAATCTTTTTTAAAAGAATACCATCCATTTTGACAATCCTTAGGGAGGTTTATCCTTTCATAGTAGTATTTCAAAATAGGGATATTTGATTATTATCTTTTACTTATTCGATATTAAAGTCCTTTTGAATGATCGTCCAAACCTGATCCTCCTTTTGGGGGTAAACAACAAAACTAAATCGAGAAAGAGCTCTAAAATGTAGACTATCCAATTTTCCTTGAGAAAGTTGGTGGCTAATTTGTTAATATTTCTTCATTCAACCACAACTTTATCCACTTTCTGGTTTTCCTGTGAAAGACTCCAAACTAAGGGGAGTCTCACAAACTAAGGGGAGTCTCAGGCGGTGTGAGAATTGGGAGTCCCAAGGGCAAGGAATACCAATATTGACTGTGACATGAATGATGAATCCACTCAAACAAACCAACAGAATATTGAACTGCAACTACAAATGGACTCAAGCAAGCAAACAGAATATTGAACTGCAACTACAAATGGACTCAAGCAAGCAAACAGAATATTGAAATTGTCCTTGAATTGGATTCCAATTATCCAAAATTCCACAAAACAAGACCAACTCAAGTTGATGAAGGTAAGAAGATTAAATGGATTTCTTCAACAAGAATCTCAATCAGATCCAAGGATGGCCTGACATTTGTGTCACTGCTATCCAGAGTAGTCACAATCATGATCTATAATGAAGCTAAATACCTTCAAGGCTACGCAAACAGAGTCTCGCGCATGGAACTTCCACATAGGAGCCTTAACAGATAACAATATAGCAGTAGAAGAATATATTGTGAGTGAGATAAGAAGAAAGCGGTGAAAACATCTCCATTCCACAGTTTGTAGTGAAAAGATAGATGTACCAATATAATCACACCTTCACAGATATGCCAGAGTCCAAGAAGCTTATTTCAATGATATCAACTTCGATACAAACTTAACAAATAAATACTCAAAGACTTACAGTTGTTGCTCATGACATTATTTACCAAATTTATGTTTTATCTCATATTGTGAAGCCAGGCTCACAACCTTTTGAACGGCTCATAATTCCTTTTTTTCATGGAGAAAACTAAGAAGCTAAAATTTCAATCTATGATCAACTTGAAATGGACAAGTAACGCATTTGTTTTCAACTAGGAAATTCCTAGTTAACCAGACTAGAAATTTATCAAATGTGCTTTTGTTTTCTATGTAACTCCACTTATCTGAAATCACAGGCTCAGTTATGCCCATGAAGAAATTCTTAATGGTTAGCACAATGGAAATTGCATGTTGGTTAATAGTTTTACATTTTCACATCCTATTGATGTGAAGTGACGTAAAAGAAACCGCATGGTTAGTATGAATTGCCTGACAAAATTCTTGTTTGTTTGTTCTTCCCCATCGATTTTCTATGTGATGTTTAACTTCAACAGGCTTGAGAAGTCATCTCTAACTTCTCATTAAACCTGAAAGAAACTTCACACTGGGAGAAGTTGCAAAACTTGATTTAGATCAAGTACAGCAAAATTCAGGATGCATTAGTGAAGAACAAGTAAAATTTACATTCAAAAGCGCTAAGTTTGAGGATAGGATTTAGCTATAAGAACTATAATGAATGGAAGAGAAATTCTAGGTACATGTCCTGCTTTACATAAAAAGGATTAAAAAAAACATTTTTGTTGTATAGAATTACACCAAAGAAGGGGTGCCTTGGCACAAAAGTAAAGTTGTTGTCATGTAAAAAAAAAAAACAAAGCAAGCTAAGGCTGCATACAATAGACCCAAGTGGTCCGACCCTTCCCCGGATCTTGCGTCACATGCGGGAGCTTTGTAGCACGGGGCTGCCCTTTTAGAATTACACCAAAGAACTAGAGATAATTGAAGAGGACAATCAGAAACTCAGTTGATTACAACATGAATAACTACCAAGCTTGCAACAGGCACCACAAATTGATGTGAACTAATTCATCCAAAAATGCCATAAAATTAAACAAAACATCTGTGATTATATGAATACATAAAACTCTCAAGTAAAAGATTATTAACTGTTAAGGACAATCTAAACTATTTAAACACCTGTAGTTTGCAAGACAGAATCATGGAAATTATTGAACTGCTTGCAGTTCAAGAAGGCCTAGATATACAAAGGAAATATTTACATGAACGTGAATAACACGATCACATGCAATCGTTATTGAAATGAAACCACACACTTGCGAGGTGAGAGAATTCCAATAAATAAACAGAATGCAGTAAATTCAATAATCAAGTTTTATATACCTATGAGTCAAGGTTTAGCTGGTGCATCATCATCTTCGATATCCCAACTGAAATCCTCATCATCTTCAGCAACGCTGAGTCTCTTTCTCAGGTCCGCCTTGTTAGGACCCCCACCAGAGCTAGAAACTTTCTTATCATCATGCTCTCCAAGATCCTCAATCTCATCCCACTCAAGATCTTCTTCTTGTTGTTGCATAGATGATTGCTTCAAAGCATTTGAAACATCACTATCCTTGCAAGACGACTCTCCAGTCTCCACCTTGGCTTCGACGGCCACAGGAGGCACCTGATCTGTGGGCTTAGTCTCATTGTTCACCGACGGACCACTGTCCACAACTTCCAAATTCTCATCTTTCAATACTTGCACAGATCTGTTCTCCTCCAAAGGGTCCAGTTTCTCCACAACTTCCTCTTTCCTCACCATTTCTTCTGCTTCTTCTACATTACCCACTTCTTTTTCCAATATTTCCTTCTCTTCCACATCTTTTTCTTGAGTTTCGTTCTCATCCTCATCATCATCAACCTCCCAGCTCAAATCTTCTTCCTCCTCCTCCCTTGAGATCACCCTCTTCACAAGACTCGCCCTAGCATCCTCTGCCAGCTTGAGCTTATGAACCCTATAAAAGTATCTAGCCCAAAATGTAGTATAATCCACAACACTAGGAACCATCTTCTCAAAAAACCCTTCCAAATGACTACTTTCATATAGCAACCCTTCGATCTCCTCCGCCTTCTCCTCCACCTTGAACCCCTCCCTCCATTTCTCAAATTCATCCCCATCCTCCGGCTCCTCCGCAAAAGTCGCCTGATCCATCTGGATCGCAAGCACCTGCGCCTCGAATCGACTGTACCTCTTCGAAGAAGGGTTTGCTTGAGATGAGGAATCAGAAGCGTCTGCATCGTTGGTCAGGAGAGCCTCCTTACCATGGGAGATGATCTCGGCGGTGCCGCGCAAGACGGAGCTTCCTAGATCGTCAATAACCTGCCCTACGGACTCAAGGGACTCCTGCGCGACGGATGCGCCGGCCTCGAGGGATCCCGGGAGGTCCATGACGGCGCGAGAGGCGGCTTCTCGGAGGGCCGTCGTCTCCTTCTTGAGTCCGGAGCCGAACTCCTCGAGATCCCGGCGGTAGGTCTGGATCACGGTCTCGGATTTGGAAGCGATCGTCTTGATAAGCCCGTCGAAGCTCCAAGCGCCACCGCCTCCAGCTGGAGCCTCGACAGAGGCTTCATCTTCGCTAGGGTTCTGGTCGGCATCGGGATCGGAGAAGACGGATTTGAAGAAGTTCATGGCCAAGATTAGGGTTGAGAGAGAGAGAGAGAGAGAGAGAGAGAGAGGGAGTGCAAGCGGTGGAGGATGACTGCGCGAGAAAGCGATATAAATCATATAATGGTCTTTATTTCAAATAACCCCTCAACGTTTTCATATTAATGGAGGATTTTTTTTTCACAACAATTTATTTCAATAATTAATTCATTGGTTTCTGAAATAGTGTCTTAATTGCCTTGGAGTCCTTGGGGTGCTTATTTATTATTTAGTATTGTGTATGTAACTTTAAGGTCATTGAAAATAGTGTCAGGACCTATAAATAATTTCTTCTAATTTCAAATATTAATTAATAGAGATTTTTTTTCACAACATAACTTCAAAGACAAAAGGTCAAAAAATAATAATAATAAAAAATTAAAAAAAAAACCTCATACTTTACATGAATGTACATAGAAGTCCTTATGGTCATTTTTAGCACAAAAATCACCTTGTGGTGCTTGAAAAGTGTGCAAATATGCCCTTAAAATTAAGACCATTAACTTGTCGTTAGTTTATTTATTTATTTATTTATTTTATGATTAATTTTTGCCCTTTTTTTTGTTATGTTTTTAGTAGTATACAATGTATTTCATATTCTTTGGATTAGTGCGATGTTTGGTGTTCTAATAATAGTCGGTTTGGATCTTATTTAATTGTTCATATACTTGATGGAAATGTTTTTATCTTAAATCATAATGTTACCTAGCCAACCTTCTAATGAATCATTAGTGACATGTGCAATTGTGTTATTGTATTTATTCAACTTGTTAATAATCATTGATGCACTCAAATGATAAATGTTTGTCGCACTATATCCCGTGTTTCAATTTAAAAAAGGTAACTATTAATTATTAAAAAAAATAGAGATTGAATAAATTAGGTTTAGTTTTAAGGTTTGTGTTAGTTTATGAGGGTTTGTGTTTGTTTTAAGGTAACTGTTTAATTATCTTAAAACTAATGGCAAGTTAACGACCTATTTGCACCCTTTTCAAGCACCACAAGGTGATTTTTGTGTTAAAGATGACCAAAGGACTTATATGTGTATTCGTGCAAAGTATGAGAGCCCTTTTTGTACCTTTTGCCAAATCAAAATGTTAAGAGGGTTTTTAAGCAATATCATTGAAAGCTATATAAAATCAAAATATTGACATAACACGGGGTTTATTTGCAAAAAAAATCAAGAATGCTTAAGCATGAAGCACCGAAAGGTTAAATTATCAAGTAACCTAACAATCAAAGAAGCTTAGAAGTCCTAAGCTGCAAGAAATCACCTACTTGAAATGAAGGCTGAAGGCATAGCAATATAGCATGTCTGTCAAGATATTAATTATTCTTTGTTATTTTAACATCTTTAATCAATGGTTTAGACCTTCAAATATATTTACCGGTTCATGAATTAAATTCACCAAGTTCATTTGGATTTAAGTTATATATTTATATTTTATGGGGCACAAATATTACTGGTTTAAAGTGGTTTCAAGGATGGGAACTTAGCACTAAATAGCAATAACTATATTCAACCAACAAATTAGACTTGCAATATCATTATCATAAGAATATTTATAACAAACACAAACACAATAATCACAACAATTTATTTTTCCCTTAAGACACTCATGTAATTGAACAATTATTTATTACCTTTTAAATCCTACCTATAATAATGAAATATATTTTCCACCTCTCAATCCACTTAAGGGGCATCCTCACTACGATAACAACAATTTGTGTAGAGAATTTATATTAGGTGTTTGACAAAGTTTTATATTGGCTGTCAACCTATCGTAACCCTCCTCCTTTATCCGGTCTTGGGACCGGCTATGCTCGTATACGCTCACACAGGCGGAATTGGGCATCCTTACTAATATATTAAGGATAAATATTATGATTGATCACCGAACTATGGTCAATATTCACTTTGGGTACCAAATTTTAATTTGTATCAAAATGGTTACTAAACATCAATTTAGTTTCAACGGGAGGTCACCCAAGAGAATCCAACGAGCAATTGCTGACATGGACGTCGGATTGATCACATGGACACCATCTTTACACATCACTTGCATCAGTGGCGTCGCCACGTGACATAAGTTGACACGAAAGAAGGGTTGATGTGGTGACTTAATGGATTATGCGGCGCTTGCGTGTGAACTTATGTCATATGGTGATGCCACTGATGCAATTGACGTGTAAAGATGGCGTCATCATGGTCACTTCGACGTCCACGCTAGCAATTTCTCGCCGGATTCCCTTGGATGACCTCCGTTGAAACTAAATTGAAGTTTAGTAACCATTTTGATACAAATTGAAATTTGGTACCCAAAGTTAGAATTGACCATAGTTTAGTGACCAACCATAATATTTATCCACTATATTAATATAAAATTGCCTGTAATGCTTGTTATTTGCTGCATCTTTTTTTTTCCTCCCTGTTCTTTCACAGGTGCACATCTGTAATCCATTTCATCAGATTGTATGCTTGTTAAGGTTAACAGATTCACTACCATGTTTAATATAAAATTGCCTGTAATGTTTGTTATTTGCTGCACAATTTTTTTTCTCCCTATTCCTTCACACTTGCATATAGTTGCATATCTGTAATCCATTTCATGAGATTGTATGCCCCTTAAGATTAATATATTCATGTTAAGCTACTTCTCACTGCTATATTTAATATATAATTATCTGTAATGCTTGGTATTTGATGTAATCCATTTCATCAGATTGTATGCCTGCTTAAGGTCAACAGATTAATGAGTGTACTCCTCACTGGAATTCATTTTTTCTTAAAACTTATTTCTTCTTGAAAATAGATTAACTATATAAATCTTAAAAATTAAATCACAAGGTGTAACCTCACCACCACTCGGAAATGGTGACAATAAACCTACGTCTATCCTAACCAAACATTTAGGCCCTGTTTGGATGATTAGCTGTCATGGTTTCGTAATATATGGTATGGTATGGTATTGTAATTAATGTTTATCATGTTTGGAAAGAAGGTATGGTATGAGATGGCTAATTAGTTATTTGTGTTTGTTTTGATGGTATCGTATGGTTGCAGAAATTATAAAATGACCAAAATACCCTCAATTACAAATTAAAATAAAATCATATTTAAATTGAAAAAAATTATGATATACCCCTCAAAAGTTTCATAATTGCATATTTACCCCCAAAAAAAATCATAATTGTTTGTATACCCTCCCCTGTTATTAGGGTCGGTTGGCCGGCCGAAGTTAACCAAATGATCTTAACTATGGTTACAGCTTTGGTTAAAGGTTGAAAAATTTCCATAATACCCCTCTTTATATATTTTAACTATTTTAAATTTCATATTTTTAAAGGGGGTATTTATAAATTTACAGTCAAACAAACCTTTCAAGGGTATATATGCAAAGGGTATAAGGGTAATTTCACATGTCTACAATTTGTTAACTAACAGTTTTTATCCGATTTTAACCCTAAAGGTATATACGCAATTATACCTATTATTCAGGGGTATGTATGTAATTATATTTTATTCATGGGTAAATATGTAATTTCAAATTATTCAGGGGTATACCTGCAAAAAGCCCAATTAAATTCAATGATTTAAGATTAAAAAATTAAATTTAACTAAAGTATAAAAAAATTCTTATTAAAATCTTACAAAATATACATCAAATTATTATCCATTAATTTAAAATTGATAAAATTATTATAAAATTAATATACAAATTAACAAAAGATAAAAAATAAGACAAATCATATTCTTAATCGACTTTTTTTTTTTGTGTGTGGAGACTATGGTCTATGGCTCTCTTTGATTTTGCTAGGGAGAAGAGGAGATTGAAATAACTTGGTAGAGATATTTTTAGTAGAAAAAAATTAAAACCATGAGAAATCACCAAATCGGTGGTTTGAAAAATCCAACAAAAGTGGTAATTTTTAAACCACAGGAAACCATCTAAAAACTATGAAAAACTATACCGTTTGAATGAAAATGAAAACAAACAAAAAAAAGTAAACCATACGATAAATTACGGAACCATGAGAAATCATGAAACAAACAAAGTCTTAGAAGTGTGGAACTCAAATGAACTAAATAACGGAAGTGTTCGGAAGTGGCTCACCATTTCCATAAACCAAACACCCCAAAATCTGAGTTCTGAATAGAACTCTAGGTTTCATGGAAGTGACACTTCTACACTTCCACTACTTCCGTAGACTCCGTACAACAAAACACCTCTCTAGTGTGTGAAAGATTACTGACATTGGCCTGGATTGAGAAAAAATGGAGGAAACCAAAGAAAAAAAGGAATTAATTTGAGTAAAAAAAGTTCAAACTTTACCCCATCTTTAAATTTCAAGACAATGAACTAAAATAGTTTGATAATAAAACATGGAACTAAGTTTACTAACTTATCTGAGATTGTGAAATCTAGTATTTCTGCTCCCCAATCAGGCCTAATCCAACAACCAAGAAAGAGAGGCCTTGAAACAACAGGAAATAGAAATGAACACCATCGGCGAATAAGAAGCTTCTTGCAGCAGCTGTGAGGAGAAGCAATGCAAGTGCTACCTCCTCCTTGTAAATTCGGTTTAGCTTCATTTTCTTCTTGGACCTCCTCGTGATCATTTCGTCTTCAGTATTTTCTTGTAATATGTTTGGAAACTCTGAAGTCCTCCCCGTCTTTTTGGTAACAATCCACTCATGAGCATTGCCGAGATGAAACAGCCCGGACATCATTGCATTGAACTTGGTCACAGAAATTGTGTTCTCAAACAGTAGGTAGGGGATTATGAAAGGGAAAGACTTTGGAGATGGAAGAATATTGAGGAGTGACATGAAGACCGGTATGTAGCAGATGACCCAAACTGGCAATTCGGTTTCTGGGATGAACATGGTCAGTGGGAGAACAATGCAGAATAATGTGAATGAGTAGAAAGGTAGTATCAACTTCCTCAGCAGAAAAAATAGGAATATCAAGTTGAACTTCTTCCAAATTGATATCTGCAATGCAAGTCACATATTTCAGCAGTAAAGTCCTTAGAGATATTATTGTTAATCGATTCGGAGGTTAAGAGTATTGACCTTGGAAGTTATTATACTTGGTAGACATAGGCGGAAGAGTTGCATTGGACCGGAGTGCCACCGATGCTGTTGTTTCTTGTACGCTTCATAGGACTCGGGAAGCTCACAGAGGACCTGGATGATTATTCGAAGAGATAGAGTTCATATTGTTGGAATTAATGGGACATTGGATGTTCTGATGGCCTTTACCTTGACATCGTTTAAGAAAATGAACTTCCATCCTTTTAAATGAGCACGGAGGGCAATATCCATGTCCTCGACTGTAGTTCTTTCAAGCCATCCTCCAGAATCCTTTAGAGCTTCAGTCCTCCACACCCCGGCTGTTCCATTGAAGCCAAAGAAGTTGAAGAAGGTACCATTAACCTGCTGCTCCACCTCAAAGTGGAAAGATAGGTTGATGTTTTGAAGCCTTGTGAGTAAGTTCTCGTCTTTGTTTACAAAAGACCATCTAGCTTGGACAAGACCAAGTTCAGGATTCCCCTACATTCATTCATTCATTAAGAAACAGTGCAATCACTAGTAAGCGATAAACCAGTCATTAAAGAATGGTATGATACTTTGAAATGCGGTACTGTTAGTTTGAGGAAGTCGGGCTTTGGCTGGAAATCAGCATCAAATATCGCAACGAATTCATAGTCCTTGACATAATCGTAGCCCATGGCAGAGTTCAGATTTCCTGCCTTGTAGCCGATTCGCTGATGCCGATGTATGTAGATGATATTCACACCTTTCTTTCTCCACGATGAAACTTCACGCTGAACAAGAAGCTGTATGATCTCTTCATCTGAATCATCGAGGACTTGGACCAACAGGCGTTCTCTGGGCCAATCTAACTCGCAGACACAGGAAATTGATAGGGCATAAACCTAAATTTGAATAAACTTGTAATTGCAAGCAGCAATCTATCGATAAGGAGTAATATGTTCAAGTATTCAAAAGAATGTGGATGCTGAAAAAGGTGTAAAATGAGTGAGAAATTCGTTGCAAATTCATCTACCTCTCTCTCGTTGCACATCGGGATCTGAACCAGGACCATGGGAAAGGTTGAAGGATCCTCTGCATCAAAGACTCCATCATCTATAGTTGGCTTCAACTTCTTATACTTGATCCAAAGGCATAAGAGGCATAACACAAATCGGTCTAGTGATTGCACGATGAAAAGAATGGTGCAAAATCTTGAGACTGCAATGAGCAATGGAGCTACATAATCTACTCTCAAGGAAAGCCAAGCTTGATAAGCCCGGTGGGATAGATTGCCAACGTCAACTTGCTTAATCACATGCAGATTCAATTTGTTCGAAGGAGCGAATACTTCAAACATCAATGCCAGAAATGTAAGAAAAGCAATTGCCCTGATGAATTTGAACAGCTTTCCCCTTCCTTGAGATCCTTCCCTTTTAGTCAGGAAAAGTATGCGTCTCTTGACATTCTTAAGGAAAAACCAGAATGCAAGAACTGTCCATGAAATGAAAGAAAAAGCTTTGTGAGCTCTGAGGAGAACAACCCACCCATACTGCTTCATGTTCTTAGTTCTTCCCTTTTCTTCTAGAACTGATGAAGCTTGATCATCAACTTTGATCACCGACAAAGTATGGGAATTCTCCATTTTCCACCAGAAATGATGCTGAAACATCTTATTGCTGAATTCTTCTCTCAAATAAAATACCAATGGAGATCACGCTGAAGTATGTGAATCTATTTCTACAGTCTCCACTCTTTGAAGAACCGTCTGAAGGCAAAACTGCTGGAAAATTCATCAATTTAAAGAGCTTTGGCAAGGTAATGGCATCTGGTCAACCTTCTGCAGACTTGGTTTTGTCAAGTAATAAATTCGAATTGAAGCTTGGTTTTGTCAAGTAATAAATTCAGTTAAGACATACCTTTTGTCATAGTAGCAATTAATGCATAGTTGTCAGAGGGATAAAAGAACCAGCATGATCTCTCTATGGAATGTGCCAACTGTTCTGCCAGGTTACTGTGCTGCTGATTAGTTGTACGTTTGCAAATGTGATAATGGCATCATCAGAATTATAAGAAATGCTTGGTTTTCTCCTTTATTCCCTACAACCATGCAGAGATGTGTATATCAAAGATTTAAATCTTCTTATACCAGTTTTAAGACATCAAAATCATCATTGTTTGTGTGAAAACAGAGGATGATTGAAATCTTCCTAAATGCAGGGTACATTAAAGGATGAGCAGGAAATAACTGTGAAACGATTGTCAGCGACATCGGGCTGAGGATTTGTAGAGCTTAAGAATGAGGTGGTAATGCAGCTACTAAGGGAGGAGAGAGGGAGAGAGGAGAGGATGGTAGGGTGTGACAGAGAGTGGTCCTGGTGTGGCGGAAAGGAATCCGGGAAGGAAGATGACTGCAGAGGCCCCAAAGGACCTAGCTCCGAGCCACGCAAGCCCCAGACAAGACAGTATCACATATGCGGATGGGTCATGGGTGTAGAAGTGATGAGAAATCTCTGCTCGATTCCGTGATGCAGGGTTACAACGAGCTGAGAACTCCACCAACCACCATGGGGGAGGGGAGGAACTCCACCAACAAATCTCTTAAGAAGGAAGCATTCTTTCGCCGGGGAGCTCAGCCGGAGTCAGAGCTAGAAACGCACCATGTGTCCCTAGCTTTGGACACTAAAATGATTGAAGGAAAGAAGAGATTACGCTCGTACTCAATTGCAACAGTTATCAAAACGGTGGAGGGGCTAGCCGATCACAAACCGGTGCAGATGGTGATGGCAGAGAGATTCTTGCCGATGAAACCTTGGACGGTGAAAACGACTGGGTGACGGGAGACTAGTGGTGGGTTTCTCGTCGAAGGAACTAGCCAGAGAAGTTCAAAAAGATGGAGAATATTATAAAGCTCTCTAGGTTCATCCTTAAATTCCAGCCATGGTTTCCGGACCTCAACGTACTGGAGTGCATGGAAGGGGAGTTGCGCTGAATCTCCATGAAGGGGCTTCCCCTCTTCTGTTGGCATCGCGATACCATATCGTGAATCCAGAAACCAGCCGGAGAATTTGTTTAATCAGGTTCTAAGGCTTTGCATTCGAGTGGAACCCATCAATACTTAGATGCAGCTGCTCTACCGACGCCACGGACCTGATTCGGGGCGTGACATCCTTATTCCTATATTACCTCGCATCAGAATCAACCGGAAAGATCACCAGGCAACGTCAACTCCTAGGGATTGAATCACTAGAAGTGTCTAGTTTCTCGGCTACAGGAGTTGTCAGGGCTGTCATGGCCTCCGATTGAGCTTTAGGCTTCTTTAGCGGCCGAAGATACTCCTCAAAAGGATGCTTGGTCTAACACCGAATAAGAGAACTGGATGACCCCCCCCCCCCCGACCTCTTTTTCGAGAGACCTTGCTAGAGAAACCGTCTGTCCATCCTATTTTTTGCAAAAGAAGATCAGTTTGATTAGTTGTGCTCGGATTGAAGTTCTTAAATAAAAAGGCGGCCTACCCACCAGAGAAACAAGCCTGATGTTCTCTACTGTAGCTAACGAAATAAGGGCAAGAGACTCCTGACTTTTGAGGAAGATCGGTTGATCCTCCTTTGCAGGGGACATCTTTGCCTTAAAGGAAGAATAGGTATTTGGGGGACCACAGGAGGTTAGGACTGTCCACCTAGACTCAAAAAAGATGAACAACACCAAATTCCAATGATGGATGGAAGAAGGGACTTTACCTAGGAAAGACCTACGGGGCCTGGAGGTGAAATAGTACTAGTCACCAAAATGAGGATGGCTTTATTATTGAGAAAAAGAGATGAAACCAATGGAATGAAGATTCAAAGACGGACAAAAGGAACTGGATAACGAACCCACATAGAATCCTCCACGAGTTTGAGACAAGCTGGCAGGAGTTAAGTTTTGAAAAGAAGGGATCGCACAAAAAAGGGGGTGAAAAGGAAGACACAAACCATCCCTGAATGAATCTACATACAAGGACAACTCCCCAGGCCTATAAGAACTGGCCGTTACCTAGAGTTTGGAAGGCTAACTCTAAAGGGAGTCTAGATAGCAAAACCGATGCTTATTTGAATGAGTTTGGGGAAACTAAGGGTGGAGGCTACCTCATCGACGCCGGTAGACGCACCTACCATCTCTCGAGAATGATCCTTAATCGCTAAAGGAAGAGCTTCCCTTACCTTAGGTTTGGAAGACAAAGAAAAGTCGCTCAACAAGGAGTTAAAGGGATTTTTAAAGCGGCAACAAGGCTCTCAAAAGTAAAAGCGAGGATGATGAAAGTGAAGCCCTAGCCCTCTGTAGGCCTATTTTTAAACAATGTCGCAAATGTGGTTCCCTAGAGGTAATTAATTGAAGCCATACGGCCCAAGTGACTCACCAGGCAAATGCATTGATGGATGAACGAAACGTAAGCTAGTGTATATGGCATGCCTCGAGACGATCGTATAAGAGGCCGTTCCCATCATCTGTTTCTCCAACTTGTATCATTAGTACTTTATAGTCGAATACACTTTGAAAGTTAAAGTGTTTTGTCCATCGAGAACCGCAACTAGTCGATTAAGGTCATTACAAAGCAATGACCCTATCAGCTTGATTTCACTAGAAAAAGATAGTTCATGATCTGGCGACCAAAGAGTCTTTTATAATGTGGTCATGCTCTAACCAGAGACCAAACTCCCCAGACTGTACAGAGCTAAAAGCATGCTTGACTGGAAAGTTGGGGGGCAAGTGTTATGGGGTTACATAACCATGGACACTTGGTGTGATCCAGACCGCTAAGATAGAGGTTTGGATACCCGATCATTCGAAGGCAAAGAATGAATCTCCAAGGGAGCCAAGATCTGGCTAATCAAGTCAGCAAGCTATAAAAGGAGATCGCTAACCCATTGGTAAAGGGGATAAAACTTTTCTCTGGAATCTCTCTTCTGGAAACCCCTCTCTCTTTCTCCCTCAGAGTTCTGACTTGATCGTCAGAGGCTCCCCTGAGCACAAGCGCTCAAATTCCTTCTCTCCCATGGTTCTCTCCTCTTTCAAAGCAGAGTTGGATTTGTAATGGTCGATCCTCGAAGGACTTGATCCAGTGGAGCTAGGGCTGGTAATGAGCCGAACTTGAATGAGTTGAACCCAGCTCGAGTTCGGTTCGAAATTCCATTATTCAGCTCAAGTTCGAATAACCTCAAAATTTTAAGTTCGAGTTCGGCTCGAAATTTCATATAAAAGTTCGAGTTCGATTCGAAAAGGCTCGAAATTATAAAAAAAAAATTATAAAATTATAATAAAAATTACTATACAAATGCTGAACATTATTAAATACTATTATTTAAATATTTAAAAAAAATTAAAATCAACAAGTGAAGCACACTGTATTCTTTAGTAAAAGATAAAAAAATAGTTAGCTTCGTGCTCACAATACATGGAGGTTGACATGATAACATCTAGTTATATAGAATTTTGATATTATGCTCTTTTTTTGTTGTCCGATGTGGGGCAAATGAGGCTCAGTTGTTTTGCTCACAACCTCACTCACACACACTGACACACACACACACTAATAGTCTGACACTAACATATATATATATATATATATATATAGACGTGATATAGTGAGGCTGATAGGATCATTGTACAGATCTGGTCACGTCCTATTTGGGCACTTGGAGAGTGTTTCAAGGATTTTCAACCGTACGGATGGAAAGATCATCGAAAAATAAAGTAGCATGTCTATTTTCATATAATTTAGTGACCTTTTGGTCCTCCCACTTAACGGTTCTTATTTTATAGAAATCTTAACGGTTCAGAATTTCAACCGTTAAGTGGGAGGACCAAACGGTCACCAAATTGTATGAAAATAAACATGCTACCTTATTTTTCGCTGATCTTTTCATCCATACGGTTAGAAATCCTTGAAACACTCTCTATGTGTCCAAATGGGACGCGATCGGATCTACGCAGTGATCCGGCCGGCCTCACTATATATATATATATATATATATATATATATATATATATATATATATATATATTCGAACTTCGAACCAAACTCAAACAAGCTGGCTCTAGCTTGAGTTCGACTCATTTATTTTTCGAACTCAAATTTGAGTTTAAATTCAATTTGTTATAAAATAATTGAACTGAACCCAAGCCAATATCGAACTGAACTCGAGTTGCTCACGAACAGTTTGATCGTTTGCCAACCCTAAGTGGAGCGAAAGAAAAAGAAAAAAAAAAAAAAAGAGAATCATCGATCGCTACCGAACTCTCGTTGATCAAGATCCACTCCACCGAACTCTCGTTGATCAAGATCCACTCCGATCCCAAAAAAGAGTGGATCATTGCATCAACATAAACCATTAAAGATGCAGCTCAAATATCCAGCATCAAAGAATGATCCAGTTGATCTTATGCTTGATGCTCCAAGATCACATTGCCAGTTCATGTTTGTAGCATTTCCGCATGTTCTTGTTTATCACCTTCATGATGTCCCTTTTCAACTTGTTTTTCTCACTTCTCTCTTGAACCCTGTTAATATTCACTTCGGCTGTTATTGTGATCCTTACCATGTATGCACTGGCACATAATTACATTTTGTGCTCATATAGTAATCAATTTTGCAGGCCTCAGTGCAAATTCAGTTCTTAAAAAATGAATATGAGGGTTACAAGTGCTTCTCATGCAAATTTCAGGTTGCTGAAACACTTTCCCCAGCTAACAAAGCGAGAACTGAAGATCGAAACCTTACAAGCAGCTCAAAATCATTTACAGGCGGTACCGAACAGTTTGAAATACATCTGATTACAATGTAACCTTATCTTACATTTGGCTCTTTTCAATCAACTTTTTTCCCTGTACCATTCGTCTCACAATCAACGCATACAAAAACTCAGTCAGGTTCCATTTACATTGAGGGGGAAGCCCAACACATCCTGCCACCCCTTGGCGTTATGCAAACCTCAATACAACCACTGCCATAACTGCTAATGCTCTGAAGAAAACTTCTTCCATGCTTTGTTCCACTTTTTGAGTAATGTCATCGTTTAGGCTCAACCTGCTAGAGTTCTTGCTGATATTGATGATGGTATCTCTTAGTCTGTTGACAGCCCAAGAGAGCCAAACCAAACTGAATCCAAAGCCAGTGTTCAATACATTGGTGGTACAGAAAGGCACCCATCCATTTGCTACTTTGTAAATGACAGAGAAAAGGACAGCAAGACCTGTTCCCGCAATGCCAGCTGACAATTTGGTGAGGAATTGGGTTATTTCAGGACCTGATTTCTTCAGCAGGTGCACTGCCGTCTTGCTTCTTTTCTCTTCTGCAATAAAAGTCAGAAGGCTTTCACAGGCACTGAAGTAATTTTTCCCATAGAAATTCCTCTCATTGCCAGCTTTTCTGCTCCTCTGTTTTTTCTGCAGCGACTTCAGCTTGACAGCTTCAGGACTTCATCACAAAAAAATTGAAGATGGAAATCAGACCAGAGGGTATGCTAGAGATCTTTATAAAAACCATGCTATACATTAACAACCAATGTAAAAGCAATATTTGTGTATATTTATGTGCTTCCACCAACAGGCATGCACATGAGTTGGCCAAAATTTTTCAAGTACTAGAGAACATAAAGGTGTGATTGGTTGCAGATAAGCAGAAAGGAAAATTCTTCATTCTAAAAATTACTGATTCTATCTTTTGTATTGGGTTGCATTAAGATAAGGATAGAAAAGCACATTTCAAGAACCAATTGTATGATTATAAACCATAAAGAAATATTTTATACATCAATAATTTTCTTGCATTAGTGATCTTCAAGCAATCAAAAAGGTCACAGTAATAGCTTTTATATATATATATATATATATATATATATATATATATATATATATATATATATATATAGGCCCTATTATGACAAGCTTATTTTCAAGATAGAAGTACTTTTGAAGTTAAGCATTTTTGCCATTTTTTGGGGTGTTTGGACAAGCTTCTAGGACAGGTAGAAGCGCTGAAAAAGGTAGTTTTTCTGCTTTTCCGAGAAGCAGCTAGGTACCAACTTCTTGGAGAGCACTTCTCTGACGTACAAAAACACTTGTGGGATTTTTTAATGACTAAATTTCCTTTGCACACCAAAATTTACCTGTGAGGACTTTTAAAGTGAAATGTCCGAACATAAAATAGCTTAACTTACTCATAAAACATTTCTAGTATATAAGCACTTTTTTAAAACTTAAAAAAAAACACTAAATAAAAAGACTATCCACAATAGGACCATATTCCCGTACATGATGATTTTCAAGCAATCAAAAGGGTTGCACATATAATAGCTATACCCTATATAGTGTATGTGGAGGCTTGGAGCAATATTGGTCTACCCAAAAAGAAACTACGATTTGTTCCATGAAACCTTTTCCTAAAACACAACTATTTGTACAACTTAAAAGCTTTAGCCACATAGGACATAAGTATCAATTACAAATTTAAGCTTCACTAAACCCTAAAGACTCTAAAAACCAACACCACCTTGAATAAACCCATGAAGTTGGCAATTACTACAACAATAACTAAGCCTTAATCCCATACTAGATGGGGGCGGCTATATGAATTATCTATCTCCATGTCGCTCTGTCTAAGGTACGATCCGGCTCAATATCTAACATACGTAGGTGTGGTTAGACAGTGTCTCTCTCCACATAATCCTAAGCTTATCTCTACCCCTCTTTTTACCTTCTATTACTAAACTATCACATTTTCGAATTGAGACACCTCGTGGTCTACGACACGTGTCCAAACCATCTTAAACACCCTTCTCTTATTTTATCTTCAACTATTGCAACTTGCACCTTCAGTCGGATGTGTTCATTTCTAATACCAATATTGTTTCCCTGGTGGCATAGCTCACATATAATTCAGGGGTCAAATTTTCTGTAGGTCACTAAACTATGGACTATTATCAATTCGATCACCGAATTTCAATTTGAATCAAAATGATTACTTACCTTTAATTTGATTTCATCGGCAGGTCACCAAGGGATTTCGCTCCCCCATTTGCTGACGTGGCTGCTGGGGAAACCCACTCAGCGTCCTTGTGACACATCACTGACCACATTTGGCATGTCCATGTCACCCGAAATGGCCACATCATACAAAGTGGCCACGTCACCGTCCACGTTAGCATTCCCCTTTGGATAATATTGCCATTTTGGGTGACATGGACACACCAAATGGGGTCAGTAACGTGTCATGGGGATGTTGAGTGGGCTTCCGCAGCAACCATATTAGCAAATGAGACCGGAATCCCTTGGGTGACCTATCGATGAAATCAAATTAAAGGTAAGTAACCATTTTGATTCAAATTGAAGTTTGGTAATCGAATTGATAATGGTCCATAGTTTAGTGACCTATTGAAAAATTGACCCTATAATTCAGAGAACAAATTTGATTATCAATAACCAGTACACAGTAGCCAAGCCATTATGATCTACAAGCCATGATGGAAACCTTATGTGTAAGCCTCATTAGCAGGGGTAAACTTAAGAGTGTGTAATGAATTGTGATACACCACCCTCAAACTAAGCCATATCACATTGTGAGTTAGTGACCAGTGATGACCAACTGGCATTGATAAGCTTATACATGATGCTGATACACCCCCAATACGTTTCACTTATGCTAGGCGTGCGCGTGCAAGGAGCGTGACCAGCGACTGGAAGAAGGTGCGTGATCATGCTGCTGTGAGCCCAGAAGATGGCTAGAGGACTGCTGAATTAGTAGAGGTTATAATTATATTATGTGAGGGTATTTTGGTCTTTCCTTTGGATGGGGAAGTATGTAGGAGGGGAGGCTGTGGAAAAGGGGATTCTAGTCTGTTTACTGGGTTCTCTATTGGGGAGAGTGCTGACCTCTCGAAAGTCAGCAAGGCAAAGGGAAAGTTAGG